>OZ030020.1:83211347-83414158 GCA_964023405.1 Apodemus agrarius
CTTCAATTTAATCAGTTATCCTATGTAATACTCAATTTTATCATACATATGTTAAATGAAAATATTCAGTGTTATGAGAAAATGTCTCGTCTTCCTTTTTCAATTGAATTCTAATTGTATTTGCATGCTTATCATTGTATCTGAGTTTTTTTCAAAAAATAATCAATTTTTTAAATTATCCTAATATTTCCTCAATTTTATCACACATATGTTAGAGGAAAATCTTCAGTTTTATATGAAAATTGCTCCAATTACATTTTCAATTACATGGTACTTGTATTTGTATGCTTACCATTGTATCTGTGAAAATTACCACAAAATTTTTCAATTTTTAAATTTTTCCTATGAATTTCACTTTATCAGTAATATGTTATACAAAATCTTCCCTTTTGTCAGAAAATGTCTCCACTTCGTTTTCAAATATGTGATAATTGTATTTGTATGCCTATCATTGTATCTGAGTTTTTCCCATAATATCTTCAATTTTATCAGTTATCATATGTAATCCTCAATTTTATGATATATATGTTAGATTAAAATTTTCAGTTCTACCAGAAAATGTCTCCACTTACTTTTTCAACTCTATTATTATTTATTTGTATGTCTACCAATGTATCTGTAAAAATAACCACCAAAATCTTCAAATTTTAACATTTTCACATGAATTTC
The DNA here is from genome assembly GCA_964023405.1 of Apodemus agrarius. Classification (NCBI taxonomy): domain Eukaryota; kingdom Metazoa; phylum Chordata; class Mammalia; order Rodentia; family Muridae; genus Apodemus; species Apodemus agrarius. The sequence continues at coordinate 83,212,017 of OZ030020.1, forward strand.
CATAATTTAAGGAGAAATGTTATACAAACATTTTCAATTTTATCAGAATATGTCTCCACTTTCTTTTCACTTATTTATATTTTTATTTGTATGCCTTTCATTGTATCTGAGATTTTATCACAAAAATCAATTTTATCAGTTTTCCTATGTAATCATCCATTTTATCATCAATAAGTTAGATATAAAGCTTCATAATTAACAGAACATGAGTCCACATTCTTTCTAAATTGTATAATTGTATGTGAATGCCTATCTTTGTATCCGAGTCTTTTTCTGAATAAATCTTCAATTTTAAAGATTGTCCAATGTAATTCTCAATTTTATCTTACATATGTTAGATAAAATCTTCAGTTTTATCAGAAAATGTCTCCTCTTCCTTTTTCAATTGTATCCTAATTGTCTTTGAATGCTTATCATTACATCTGAGTTTTTTTCAAAAAAATCTTCACTTTCATAAATTACCTGAAGTTATTCTCAATTTTATCATACATATGTTAGGGGAAAATCTTCAGTTTTATAGGAAAATGTCTCCATCTCTTTTTGAAATTAAATTCTAATTATATTTGTATGTTTACCATTGTATCTGTGAAAATTATCATAAAAATCTTCAATTTTTAAATTTTTCCTACAAATTTCCATATTTTTACGAAATATATGAAATCATAAGTTTTATCAGAAAATGTCTCCACTTCCTTTTCAATTATGTAATAATTGTATTTCTATGCTTATCATAGTATCTGAGATTTTTCAAAGAAAACCTTCAATTTTATCAGTTTTTATATGTAATCCTGAATTTTATCATACTTATGTTAGATGAAAATCCTCAGTTGTTTACAAAAATGTGTCCTCTTCCTTTTTCAATAATACTTTAGTTGTATTTGTATGCCTATCCTTGTATTTGAGTTTTTGTTTTCCAAAATATCTTCAATATTATAAACTATCTTATATTAACCTCAATTTTAAAAAACATATGTTAAATGAAAATTTTCAATTTTATCAGAAAATATCTCTATTATTTTTTCAATTACATTCTTATGGTGTTTATAAGTCTATCATTGTATCTGTGAAAATTACCACAAAAATCTTCAAATTTTACAGCTTTCTTATGAATTTCCATAATTTTATTAGATATTTATTATACAAAATTCTTCACATTTATCAGAAAATATCTCCACTTCCTTTTTCAACTATATTATAATTTATTTGTATGCCTACCTTTGTATCTGTGAAAATTATAACAAAAGTCTTCAAATTTTACAGTTTTTCCATGAATTTCCATAATTTTATCACGTTATACAAAATTTCTCAGATTTATCAGAAAATATCTCCACTTCCTTTTCAACTATATTATAATTTATTTGTATGCTTACCATTGTATTTGTGAAAATTCCCACAAGAATCTTCAAAGTTTCTCATGAATTTCCATAATTTAATCAGAAATATTAAACAAAAGTCTTCAGTTATTTTGTGCCTTTCATTGTATCTGAGAATTATCAAAAATCCACAATTTTATCAATTTTCCTAGTTTATCATCTATTTTATCATACAGAAGTTAGATATAAAGCTTCAGAATTGAGAGAATATGTCTCCACGTCCCTTTTCAATTGTATTCTGTTTGTATTTGTATGCCTATCAATGTAACCAAGGTTTTTTCTGAATAAATTAAATTTTATCAATTATCCTATATAATTCTCATTTTTGTCATACACATGGTAGATAAAAATCTTCAGTTTTATCAGAAAAACATATCCTCTTCCCTTTTCAAATTTATTCTAATTTTATTCATATGATATCATTTATCTGAGTTTTTCTGCAAAACATCATCTATTTTATATAGTATCCTAAGTTTTCCTCAATTTTATCACACATATATTAGAGGAAAATCTTTAGTTTCATAGGTAAATGGTTCCACTTCTCTTTGTAACTACATTCTAATTGTATTTGTATGCTTACCATTGTATCTGTGAAAATTACCACAAAACCCTTCAATTTTTAAATTTTTCCTATCAATTTCCCTTACTTTATCAGAAATATGTTATACATAATCTTACTTTTATCAGAAAATGTCTCCACTTCCTTTTTCAATTATGTGATAGTTGTATTTGTATGCCTATCATTATATCTGAGATTTTTCCAAGAAATCTTCAAATTTATCATTTATCTTTTGTAATCCTCAATTTTACCATACATATGTTTGATGAAAATCTTCAGTTCTATCACAAAATGTGTCCATTTAATTTTTCATAATTATTCTCATTGTATATCTTTGCCTATCATTGTATCTGAGATTTGTTTTTCAAAGAAATCTTCAGTTTTTAAAATTATCTCATGTTATCCTCAATTTTATCATATATGTTAGATGAAAATCTTCAGTTTTATACAAAAATATCTCCACATCCTTTTTGAATTCTATTCTAATTGCATGTATATACCTATCATTGTATGTGAGATTTTTCTACGAAAATTTTCAATTTTATCAGTTATCCTATGTAATCCTCAGTTTTATGAAACATATATAAGATGAAAATCTTCAGTTCTTTACGAATATGTCTCCTCTTCCTTTTTCAATAATACTCTAGTTGTATTTGTATGCCTATCCTTGTATCTGAGTTTCTGTTTTCCAAAATATCTTCAAGTTTATAATTTTTCTTATGTTATCCTCAATTTTAACATACATTTGTTAGATGAAAATCTTCAGTTTTATGAGAAAATGTTTCTATTCCTTTTAACAATTACATTTTAATTGTGTTTGTAAGCCTATCATTGTTTTTGTGAAAATTACAACAAAAATCTATGAATTTTAGAGTTTTCCTATGAATTTCCATAATTTTATCAGATATATATTATGTAAAATTCTTAAGATTTATTAGAAAATATCTCCAATTCCTTTTTAACTCTATTACTATTTATTTGTATACCTAACATTTTATCTGCAAAAATTACCACAAAATCTTCAAATTCTAACATTTTCTCATAATTTATCATATTTTATCACAAAAACTATGCAAAAACATTTAGTTTTATCAGAAAAAATATCCACTATCTTTTTCGCTTATAATCTTATTGTATTTGTATGCCTTTCATTGAATCTGAGATTTTTATCAAAAAATCTTCAATTTTACCAATTTTCCTGTTATAATCCATTTTTCATACATAAGTTTGACGTAAATCTTTAGAATTAACAGTATATATCTCCTGTTCCTTTTTCAATTTTATACTAATTATATTTGTATGCCTATCATTGTCTCAGAGTATTATTCTGAATAAATCTTCAATTTTATCTATTATCCTACTTAATCCTCAATTTTATCATACATATATTGGATGAAAATCTTCAGTTTTATCAGAAAATGTCTCTACTTCATTTTCAATTGTATTCTAACTGTATTTGTATGCTTATCATTGCATCTGAGTTTTTTCAAAAAAACTTCATTTTTATAAATTATTTTATGTTATCCTCAATTTTAACACACATATGTTAGAGGATTTTCTTCAGTTTTATAAGAAAATGGATCCACTTCCTTTTTCAATTACATTCTAATTGTCTATGTATGCTTACCCTGGTATCTTTGAAAATTACCTCAAAAATCTTCAATTTTTAAATTTTTCCAATGAATTTCCCATACTTTACCTGAAATATGTTATACAAAATCTTCAGTTTTAACAGAAAATGTATCTATTCCTTTTTTAATTATGTTCTAATTGTGGTTGTAAGCCTATCATTTTATCTGTGAAAATTACCACAGAACAACTGCAAATTTTATACTTTTCCTATGAATTTTCATAATTTTATCAGATATATGTTATGGAAAATTCTTTAGATTTATCAGAAAATATCTCCACTTCCTTTTATAACTGTATTATTATATATTTGTAAGCCTACCATTCTGTCAATGTTTCCACAAAAATCTTCAAATTTTAACATTTTCACATGAATTTCCATAATTTTATTAGAAATGTTATACAAAAATCTTCAGTTTTATCAGATAATATCTCCACTATTTCACTCATATTCTAATTGTATTAGTATGCCTTTAAGTATATCTGAAATTTAATTAAAAAACCTTCAATATTATCAAGTTTTTTGTTATCCATTTTTATCATACATGTTAAATGAAAATCTCATTTTATACAAAATTGTCTCCAGATACTTTTTCAATTATATTCTAATTGTGTTTTTATGCCTATCCTTGTATGTGAGTATTTTCTAAGAAAATGTTCAATTTAATCATTTATCCTATGTAATCCTCAACTTTATCATACATATGATAAATGAAAATCTTCAGTTTTATCAGAAAATGCCTCGTCTTCATTTTTCAATTGTATTCTAATAGTCTTTGTAATCTTATCATTGCATCTGAGGTTTTATGCAAAATAATCTTCAATTTTATAAATTATCCTGTTTTTCTCAATTTTATCAAACATATATTAGAGGAAAATCTTCAGTTTTATAGGAAAATATCTCCACATCCTTTTACAATTACATTCTAATTGTATTTGTATGCCTACCATTGTATTTGTGAAAATTACCACAAAAATCTTCAATTTTTTAATTTTTCCTATGAATTTCCCTTACTTTATGAGAAATATGTTATATGAAATCTTTATTTTTATCAGAAAATATATGTACTTCCTTTTCAATTATGTGATAATTGTATTTGTATGCCTATCATTGTATGTGAGATTTTTCAAAAAAAATCTTCAATTTTGTCAGGTATCTTATGTAATCCACTTTCTTTCTCAATTGAATTCTAATTTTATTTCTATGGTTATCATTGTATTTCAGTTTTTTCAAAAAATCTTCAATTTTATACTTTGTCTCCTGTTATCCTCAATTTTTTCCATACATATGTTGGATGAAAAGCTTCAGTTCATTGCGAAAATGTCTCCACTTCCTCTTTTCAATTACATTCTAATTGTATGTATATGCCTATAATGGTATGTGAGTTTTTAAATAGATATTTAATTCTATATATTACGTTATGTTATTCTTAATTTTATTGTACATATATTGGATGAAAATCTTCAATTTTATATGAAGATGTCTTCACATCTGTTTTCATTATTTTCTATTTTTATTTCTATATCTATCATTTTATCTGTGCTTTTCAAAAAATTCAATTTTGTATATTATCTTAAGTTATCCTCAATTTTATCATACACATGTTAGAGGAAAATTTTCAATTTAAATTGAAAAGATCTCCACTTCATTTTTGGATTATATTTTAATTATATTTGTATCCCTTCCATTGTATCTGTGAAAATTACCACAAAAATCTTCAATTTTTAAATTTTTCCTATGAATTTCCCTTACTTTATCAGAAATATGTTATACAAAATCTTCAGTTTTGTCAGAAAATGTCTCCACTTCATTTTCAATTATGAGATATTTCTATTTGTATTTCTATCAATGTATCTGAGCTTTTTCCAAAAAAACTTCAGTAACTTAATTTATGAAATTGAAGGTTTTTTGGAAAAAACTCAGATTCAATGATAAGCATAAAAATACAATTAGAATACAATTGTAAAAGGAAGAAGAGATATTTTGTGATAAAACTGGATATTTTTATCTAACATATGTATGATAAAATTGAGAATTACAAAGGATAATTGATAAATTGAAGATTTATTCAGAAAAAAATGGATACAATAATAGGCATGCAAATACTGTTAGAATACAATTGAAAAAATGATGTGGAGATATATTCTGATAATTCTGAAGATTTATATCTAATTTATATATGATAAAATGGATAACATAGGAAAATTGATAAAATTGATTTTTGTTATAAAATCTCAGAATAAATGAAGGCATACAGATACAACTATAAATAAGTGAAAAAGAAAATGGAGATATTTTCTGATAAAAATGAAAATTTTTGTATATCATTTCTGAGTAAATTATGGAAATTCATGTCAAAATGTTAAAATTAGAAGATTTTTTTCGTAATTTTCACAAATACAATGGTAGGTATATAAAAATAATATAGTTGAAAAGGAAATGGTGATATTTTGCATAATGTGTATCTGATAAAATTATGGAAATTCATAAGAAAACTGTAAAATTAGAAGATTTTTGTGGTAATTTTCACAGATACAATGGTAGCCATACAAATATAATTAGAATGTAATTGTAAAATGATGTGGAAACATTTTTCCTATAAAACTGAAGATTTTCCTCTAACATATGTTTGATAAAGTTGAGGAAATCTTAGGGTAATTTATAAAATTGAAGTAGTTTTCGCAAAAAAACTCAGATGCAATGATACGATTACAAAGACTATTAGAGTACAATTTTAAAAGGAAGATGAGATATTCTGGTAAAACTGAATATTTTCATATAACATATGTATGATATAAATGAGGATTACATAGGATAACTGATAAAATTGAAGATTTTCTTAGAAAATGCTCAGATACAAGGATAGGCATACAAATATAATAAGAATATAAATGAAAAAGTAGCTGGAGACTTTTTTGAATAACACTTGAGATTTTCACCTAACATATGTGTGATAAAATGGATGATAACATAGGAAACTTGATAAAATTGAAGGTTTTTGTGATAAAATCTCAGATATACTTAAAGATATACTAATACAATTAGAATATAAGTGAAAAAGAAAGTGGAGATATTTTCTGGTAAAACTGAAGATTTTTGTATAATATTTCTAATAAAATTTTGCAAATTCATGTGAAAACGTTAAAACTTGAAGATTTTTGTGGTAATTTTCACACATACAAAGGTAGGATTAAAACATAATTTGAATGTAATTGAAAAAAGGAATAGAGACATTTTCTGATAAAACAGAAGATTTCGTATAACATATTTCAGATAAAGGAAGGGAAAATCATAGTTAAAATTTAAAAATTGAAGATTTTTGTGGTAATTTTCACAGATACAATGGTAAGCATATAAATTCAATTAGAATGTAATTGAAAAATTAATTGGAGCCATTTTCCTATAAAACTGAAGGAAATCCTCTAACATACTTATGTTAAAATTGAGGATAACATAAGATAATTTATAGCATCAGAGATTTTTTTGAAAAAAAACTCAGTCGTAATGATAAGCATAAAAATATACTTAGAATACAATGGAATAAGAATAGGAGACATTTTCTGATAAAATTGAAGATTTTCATCTAACAAATGTATGATAAAATTGAGGATTACATAGCATAATTGATAAAAATGAAGATTTATTCAGAAAAAACCCAGATACAATGATAGGCATACAAATACAATTAGAATACAATTGAAAAGGAAGAGGAGACATATTCTGTTAATTCTAAAGATTTACATGTAACTTAAATATGATAAAATGAATGATAACATAAGAAAATTGATAAAATTGAAGATTTTTTTGGATAAAATCTCAGATTCAATGAAAGGCATACAAAAACAATATGATTATAAGTGAAAAAGAAAGTGGAGATATCATCTGATAAAACTGATGACTTCTATAATATTTCAGATAAAATTATGGAAATTTATGAGAAAATGTTAAAGTTTGAAGATTTTATTGTAATTTTCACAGATACAATGTTAGGTATACACTTAAATAATAAAATAGTTGAAAAGGAAGTGGAGATATTTTCTAATAAATCAAAAGAATTTTGCATAACATATATATGATAAAATTATGGAAATTCATAGGAAAACTAAAATTTGTAGATTTTTGTTGTAATTTTCACAAAAAATTTTCTAAAAAAATCTTCAATTTAATCAGTTAGCCTATGTAATCCTCAATTTTATCATACATATCTTAATTGAAAATATTCAGATTTATCAGAAAATGTCTCATCTTAATCTTTCAATTGTATTCTAATAGTCTTTGTAATCTTATCATTGTATCTGAGTATTTTGCAAAAAAATCATCAATTTTATAAATTATCCAAACTTTTCCTCAATTTTATGACACAGAGGAAAATCTTCAGTTTTATTGGAATTTGGCTACACTACCTTTTTCAATTACATTCTAATTTTATTTGTATACTTACCATTGTATCTGTGAAAATTACCACAAATATCTTCAATTCTTAAATTTTTCCTCTGAATTTCCCTTACTCTATCAGAAATATGTTATATGAAATCTATAATTTTATCAGAAAATGTTCCACTTCTGTTTCAATTATCTGATAATTCTATTTGTGTGCCTATGACTGTATGTTTGATTTTTCCAAAGATATCTTCAATTTTATCAGATATCCTATGTAACCCTCAATTTTATCATGCATATTTTTGAAGAAAAACTTCAGTTGTACCATAAAACATCTCCACGTCCTTTTCAATTGAATTCTAATTATATTTGTACAGCAATCATTGTATTTGAGTTTTTCAAAAAATTCTTCAATTTTATACATTATCCTATGTTATCCTCAATTTTATCGAACATATGTTAGATGAAAATCTTCATTATTTTATTAAATGTCTACATTTCCCTTTTCAATTACAATCTAATTGTATTTATATGCCTATCATTGTAACTGAGTATATTTATAAATAATATTCAATTTTATAAATTATGTTGTTATCCTCATTTTATCATACATTTATTAAATGAAAATCTTCAGTTTAACATGAAAATGTCTCCATATGTCTTATAATCTCTATATGTTATAATCTAATTGTATTTTTATGCCTATCATTGTATCTGAGATTTTTTTCTGAATAACTTCAATTTTATTAATTATAGTATATATCCTCAATTTTATCATAAATATGTTAGATAAAAATCTTCAGTTTTATCAGAAAGTGTATTCTCTTCCTTTTTCAATTGTATTCAAATTGTATTTGTATGCTTATCATTGATTCTGAATTTTTTTCAAAATATCTTCAATTTTATAAATTACCTTGTTTTCCTCAATTTTATCATACATATGTTGGAGGAAAATCTTCAGTTTTATAGGAAAATGTCTCCACTTCTTTTTCCAATTACATTCTAATTGTATTTATATGTGTGCCATTGTATCTGTAAAATTTACAACAAAAATCTTCAATTTTTAAAATTTTCCTATTAATTTCCCTTATTTTATATGAAATATGTCACATAAAATCTACAGTTTTATCAGAAAATGTCTCCACTTCCTTTTCTAATTCTGTGATAATTGTATTTGTATGCCTATCATTTTAGCTGATATTTTTCCAAGAAAATCTTCAATTTTACCAGTTATCCTATGTAATCCTCACTTTTATCATGCATGTTAGATGAAAATCTTCAGATCTATCAGAAAATATGTCCAGTACCCCTTTCAATTGTATTCTATTTGTAATTGTATTCCTATCATTGTATCTGAGATTTCTTTTTCAAAAAAATCTTCAGATTCAAAAATTATCTTATGTTATCCTCAATTTTATCATACATATGCTAGATAAAAATCTTCAGTTTTATACAAAACGTCTCCACCTCCTTTTCAATTATATTCTAATTGTATTTGTATGGCTATCACTGCATCTGAGGTTTTTCCAAAAAAAGTAATCTTCATTTTTATCAGATATCTTATGTCATCTTCAATTATATCATGCATATTTTAGATAAAATCTTCAGTTCTATCATAAAATGTCTCCACTTTCTTTTTCAATTGAATTCTAATTATATTTTTATGACTATCATTGTATTTGAATTTTCTCCAAAAAACCATCAATTTTAGACATTATCTTATGTTATCCTGAATTTTATCGTATATATGTTAGATGAAAGCCTTCAGTTCTTTACAAAAAATGTCGCCTTCCTGGTGTACAGAGTGAGTTCCAGGACAGCCAGGACTACAGAGAAAGCCTGTCTTGAAAAGTAAGCAAGCAAGCAAGCAAACAAATAAACAAACAAAAAAGAAGCCTGTTTATCTGGGCAGTGGTGGCACACGCCTGTAATCCCAGCACTCTAGGAGGCAGAGACAGGCAGATTTCTGAGTTCGAGGCCAGCCTGGTCTACAGAGTGAGTTCCAGCACAGCCAGAGCTATACAGAGAAACCCTGTCTCAAAATTGCCAAAAACATCAAAAACAAAAACAGAAAAACCCAAAAAGCGAAAATGTCTCCACTTCCTCTTTCAATTACATCCTAATTTTATTTGTATGCTGATCATTGTATCTGAATATTTTTTCATATAAATCTTCAATTTTTTCAATTTTCTTATGTAATCCTCAATTTTAACACACCTTTCTGATTTGAAAATCTTCAGTTCTTTACAAAAATGTGTCCTCTTCCCTTTTCAATAATACTCTAATTTTATTTGTATCCCTATGCTTGTACTGAGTTTTTGTTTTCCAAAACATCTTAAATTTTATAAATTATCTCATGTTATCCTCAATTTTAACATACATGTTAGATGAAAATTGTCAGTTTAGTCAGAAAATGTCTTTATTCTATTTTTCAAATACATTCTAATTGTGTTTGTAAGCCTATCATTTATCTGTGAAAATTACCACATAAATTTCAAATTTTAACATTTTTCTCATAAATTATCATAGTTTTATCTGAAATATTATACAAAAATCTTCAGTTTTTTTTCCAAAAATGTCTCCACTTTCTTTTTAGCTTATAATCCTATTGTAATTGTATGCCTTTCATTGAATCTGATATTGTATCAAAAAATCTTCAATTTCATCAATTTTCCTGTTATCATCCATTTTCATTCATAAGTAAGATGTAAATCTTTAGAATTAACAGAATATGTCTCCTCTTCCTTTTTCAATAGTATTCTCATTGTATTTGTATGCCTATTATTGCCTCTGAGTTTTTTTCTGAATGAATCTTTAATGTTATCAATTATCCTACACAATCCTCAATTTTTTCATACATATGTTCAATGAAAATTTCAATTTTATCAGGAAATGTCTCCTCTTCCTTTTTCAATTGCATTGTAATTTTATTTGTATGCTTATCATTGCATTTGAGATTTTTTTCAAAAAATCTTCAATTTTATAAATTATCATATGCTATCCTCAATTTTAACATACACATATATGTTAGAGGATAGTCTTCAGTTTTATAGGAAAATGGCTCCACTTCCTTTTTCAATTACATTCTAATTGTACTTGTATGTTTACCATTGTATCTGTGAAAATTACCTTAAAAATCTTCAATTTTTAAATTTTCCCTATGAATTTCCCTTTCTTTGTCCCAAATGTGTTATACAAAACCTTCAGTTTTATCAGAAAATGTCTCTATTCCTTTTTTCAATTACATTCTGATTGTTTGTAAGCCTATCATATTTTCCGTGAAAATTACCACAAAAAGTTCAAATTTTACTGTTTTCCTATGAATTTCCATAATTTTTTCAGATATATGTTAGGCAAAATTCCTCAAATTTATTGGAAAATATCTCCACTTTCTTTTTCACTTATATTCTAATTGTATTAGTATGCCTTTAAGTATATCTGAGATTTTATCAAAAAACCTTAAATTTTATCAATTTTCCTATATTATCATCAATTTTATCATACATATGTTAGGTGAAAATCTTAAGTTTTATACTAAAATGTCTCCAGGTACCTTTTCAATTATATTCTTATTAAATTTGTATGCCTATACGTGTATCTGAGAATTTACTTAGAAAATATTCAATTTAATAAATTATCCTATGTAATCCTCAATTGTATCATACATATGTTAAATGAAAATCTTCAGTTTTATCAGTAAATGTCTTTCTTTTTCTATTGCATTCTAATAGTCTTTGTAATCTTAACATTGCATGAGTTTTTTGCAAAAAAACTCATCAATTTTATAAATTACATTCTAATTGAATTTCACATATACCATTGTATGTGTGAAAATTACCACAAAAATCTTCAATTCTTTGATTTTCCTATGAATTTCCCTTACTTTATCAGAAATATGGTATATAAAATCTTTAGTTTTATCAGAAAATATACCCATTTCCTTTTCAATCATGGGATAATTTTTTTTGTACACCTATTATTGTATCTGAGTTTTTCAAAAAAATATTTTCAATTTTATCAGATATCCTATGTAATCCTCAATTTTATCATGCAGTTTTTAGATGAAAACATTCAGTTGTATCATAAAATGTCTCCACTTTCTTTTTCAATTGAATTCTAATTTTATTTCTATGGTTATGATTGTATCTCAGTTTTTTTAAAAGAATCTTCAATTTTATACATTATCTTATGTTATCCTCAATTTTATGATACATATGTTAGATGAAAATCTTCATTACTTTATGAAAATATCTCCAATTCCATTTTCAGTTACATTCTAATTGTATTTATATACCTATCAATGTATCTGAGGTATGTGAGTTTTTAAATAGATATTAAATTTTATAAATTATGTAATGTTATCTTCATTTTTATCATTCATATATTAGATGAAAATCTTCAGTTTTATATGAAAATATCTTCATGTCGGGTTTAGTTATATTCTATTTCTATTTTAATGCCTATCATTGTATCAAAGTTTTGTCCAAATAAATCTTCAATTTTATCAATTACACTAGTAATCCTCTATTTTGTCAAACATATGTTAGATGAAAATATTCAGTTTTATCTGAATATGTCTCCTCTTCATTTTTCGATTACATTCTAATTGTATTTGTCTGCCTACCATTGTATCTGTGAAAATTACCACAAAAATCTTCTGTTCTTTCAGAAAATGTCTCCACTTCATTTTCAAATATGAGATAATTCTATTTGTTTGCGTATCAGTGTATCTGAGCTTTTTCCAAAAAAATCTTCAATTTTATCAGTAATCATATGTAATCCTCAATTTTATCATACATATGTTAGATAAAAATCTTCAGTTCTATGAGAAAATGTGTTCAGTTCCTTTATCAACTGTATACTAATTGTATTTGTATGCCTATCATTATAACTGAGTTTTCTTTTACAAAAATATCTTCAGATTTAAAAATTATCTTATGTTATCCTCAATTTTATCATAGTTATTTTAGAGGAAAATTTTCAATTTTAAATAAAAATGTCTCCACTTCATCTTTAGATTACATTTTAATTTTATTTGTTTGCCTACCATTGTATCTGTGAAAATTACCCCAATAATCTTCCATTTTTAATTTTTCCTAGGATTTTCCCTTACTTTACCAGAAATATGTTATATGAAATCTTCATTTCTGTCAGAAAATATCTCCACTTCATTTTCAATTATGAGATAATTCTATTTGTATGCCTTTCATTGTATCTGAGTTTTTTCCAAAAAATCTGCAATTTTATCAGTTATCATATGTAATCCTCAATTTTATTATACATATGTTAGATTAAAATCTTCAGCTCACCAGAAAATACCTCCACTTACTTTCTCAATTATATTCTAGTCATATTTGAATGTCTATCATTGGATCTAATTTTTTTAATCTTCAATTTTATCAGTTACCATATGTAATTCTCAATATTCTCATGCATATTTTTGATGAAAATCTTCAGTTCTATCAGAATTATCTCTACTTCCCTTTTCATTTGTATTTTTTCCAAAATATCTTTAATTTTAAAAATTACCTTATTGTATCCTTATTTTATCATACATATGTTATATGGAAATATTCAGTTTTATTTGAAAATGTCTCCACTTCCTCCTTCAATTATATTCTAAAAGTATTTGTATACCTATCATTGTATCTGAATTTTTTCAAAAAAAACCTTCAATTTTATAAATTATCTAAAGTTATTCTCAATTTTATCTCAGATATTTTAGAGAAAAGTCTTCAATTTTAAATAAAAATATCTCCACTTCATATTTAGGTTACATTCTAATTGTATTTGTATTCCTACCATTGTATCTGTGAAAATTATCACAAAAATTTCAATTTTTAAATTTTTCCTATAACTTTCCCTTACTTTATTAGTAACATGTTGTACAAAATCATCAGTTTTGTCAGAAAATGTCTCTACATCATTTTTAAAAATTTGATAATTCTATTTGTATGCCTATCATTTTATCTGAGCTTTTTCCAAATCATCAATTTTATCATTTATTGTATGTAATCCACAATTTTATGATACATATGTTAGATTAAAATCTTCAGTTCTACCAGAAAATATCTCCATTTCCCTTTTCAGTTACATTCTAATTCTATTTGGATGCCTATCATTTTATCTGAGTGTTTTTTTTAAAAAAATGTAAAATTTTATGTTATCCTATGTAATCCTTAATGTTATCGTGCATATTTTAGATGAAAATCTAAATTTTTCCTATGAATTTCCCTTACTTTATCAGAAATATGTTATACAAAATCTTTAGATTTATCAGAAAATATCTCCTCTTCCTTTTCAATTATCTGATAATTCTATTTGTATTCCTATCATTTTATGTGAGATTTTTCCAAAAAAATCAATTTGATCAGATCCTACATAATCCACAATTTTTTCATGCAATTTTAGATGAAAATTCTCAGTTCTATCATAAAATGTCTCCACTTCTCTTTTCAATTGAATTCTAATTATATTTGTATGGCTATAACTGTATTTGAACATTTTTTTAAAAAATCTTCAATTTTATACATTATCTTATGTTTTTCCCAATTTTATCATACATATGTTAGATGAAAATCTTTATTACTTTGAAAATGTCTCAATTTCGCTTTTGAATTTCATTCTAATTGTATTTCATTCCTATCAGTGTATCTGAGTTTTTGTTAAATATTCAATTTTATTAGTTATGTTATGTTATCCTCATTTTTATCACACATATATTAGATGAAAATCCTCGGCTTTATATGAAAATGACTCCACGTCTCTTTTAGTTATATTCTAATTGTATTTTTATGCCTGTCATTATATCTGAGTTTTGTCCAAATAAATCTTCAACTTTATCAATTAACAGTAGTAATCCTCAATTTTATCATACCTATGTTAGATGAAAAGTTCAGTTTTTCAGAAAATATCTTCACTTCCTTTTTTCAGTTGTATTCTAATTGAATTTCTATGCCTATCTTTGTATCTGAGTGTTTTTCTACAAAATCTTTAATATTATAAATTACCTTATGATATCCTCATTTTATCATATGTATGTTATATGAAAATCTTTCA
Organism: Apodemus agrarius; assembly: GCA_964023405.1. Lineage (NCBI taxonomy): Eukaryota > Metazoa > Chordata > Mammalia > Rodentia > Muridae > Apodemus > Apodemus agrarius. Next base: position 83,227,018 of record OZ030020.1, read on the forward strand.
TTTTAAATGAAAATGTCTCCACTTCCTCCTTCAAATATATTCTAAATGTATTTGTATGCCTATCCTTGTATCTGAGTTTTTTTTCAAAAAAAATCTTCAATTTTATAAATTATCTTAAGTTATCCTCAGTTTTATCCTAGATATTTCAGAGGAAAATCTTCAATTTTAATTAAAAATGTCTCTTTTTCATTTTTAGATTACATTCTAATTGTATTTGTATGCCTACCTTTGTATCTGCGAAAATTACCACAAAAATTTTCAATTGTGAAAATGTTCCTCTGAATTTCCCTTACTTTATCAGTAATATGTCATATGAAATATTCAGTTTCATCTTCAAATATGTGATAATTCTATTTTTATGCATATCATTGTATCTGAGTTTTTTCCAAAAAAAAAATCTTCAATTTTATCAATTATCATGTATAATCCTCAATTTTATGATACATATGTTAGATTTAAACCTTCAGTTCTAACAGAAATATCTCCACTTCCCTTTTTATTTATCTGGTAATTCTATTTGGATGCATGTCAGTATCTGAGTGCTTTTTCAAAAAAATTCTAAAATTTTATCAGTTATCCTATAAGATCCTCAATTTTATCATCCATATTTTAGATGAAAAGCTTTAGTTCTATCAGAAAATATCTCCACTTAATATTTCAATTATATTCTAATTGTATTTGTATGCAGATCATTGTATCTGAGTATTTTTCCAAATAAATCTTCAATTTTATCAATTATCTTATGTAATCCACAATTCTATCATACATGTTAGATGAAAATCTTCAGTTCTAAATGAAAATGTCTCCTATTCCCTTTTCAATAATATTCTAGTTGTATTTGTATGCCTATCCTTGTATCTGCATTTTCATTTTCCAAAATACCTACAATTTTATAAATTATCTTATGCAATCCTCAATTTTAACATACATATTTTAGATGAAAAATTTCAGTTTTATCAGAAAATGTCTCTATTCCTTTTTTCAATTACATTCTAGTTGTGTTTGTAAGCCTACCATTGTATCTGTGAATATTATCACAAAAATCTTCAAATTTTTACATTTTTCTATGAATTTCAATAATTATATCTGACATATGACATTCAAAATTCTTCGGATTTATCAGAAAATATCTCCAGTTCCTTTTTGAACTATATTATTTATGTGTATGCCAACTATTGTATTTGTGAAAATTACCACAAAAATTTTCACATTTTCACAATTTCACATGAATTTCCATAATTTAATCATAAATGGTAGACAAAAGTCTTCAGTTTTTCAGAAAATGTCTCCAATTTTTTCCACTCATATGTAGTTGTATTTGTGTGCCTTTCATTGAATCTGAGATTGTATCAAAAAATCTTCTATTTTATCAATTTTCCTATGTTTTCATCCATTTTATCATCCATAAGGTAGATGTAAAGCTTCAGAATTAACAGAATATGTCACCACATCCTTTGTCAATTTTATTCTAATTTTATTTTTATGCCTATAATTGTATGTGAGTTTTTTCTGAATAAATCTTCAATTTTATAAATTATCCTATGTAATTATCAATGTTATCATATATGTTAGATAAAAAGCTTCAGTTTTATCAGAAAATGTCTCTTCTTTTTTGAATTGTTTCCTAATTGGATTTTTATACTTATCTTTGCATCTGAGGTTTTTTTTTTCAAAAAAAACTTCAATTTCATGAATGACCATAAGTTATCCTCAATTTTATGATACATATGTTAGAGCAAAATCTTCAGTTTTATAGAAAAATGTTTCCACTTCTTTTTGCAATTACATTCTAATTATATTTGCATGCATACCATTTAATTTGTGAAAATTACTACAAACATCTTCAATTTTAAAATTTTTACTCTGAATTTCCATTATTTTATGTGAAACATGTTATACAATATCTTCAGTTTTATCAGAAATATCTCAACTTTTTTTTCAATTATGTGATAATTATATTTGTATGCCTATCATTATATCTGAGATTTTTCCAAGGCATTCTTCAATTTTATCAGTTATCCTATGTAATCCTAATTTTATCATACATGTTACATGAAAATCTTCAGTTCTATCACAAAATGTGTCCAGTTCCTCTTTCAATTGTATTATAATTGTATTTGAATGCCTACCAGTGTACCTAAGGTTTCTTTTTCAAAAATAGCTTCAGATGTAAAACTTATCTTATGTTGTCCTCAATTTTATTATACAGATGTTAGATGTAAATCTTCAGTTTTATACAAAAATGTCTCCACCTCTTTATCAATTATATTCTAATTGTATTTGTATGCCTATCATTGTATTTGAGATTTTTCTAAATAATATCTTCAATTTAATCAGTTATCCTATGGAACCCTCAATTTTATCATGTATATGTTAAATGAAAATCATCAATTTTATGAGGGAATGTCTCATCTTCCTTTTTCAATTGAATTCTAAGAGTATTTGTAAGCTTATCATTGTATTTGAATTTTTTTCAAAATATCTACAATTTTATAAATTACCTTAAGTTATGCTATTTTTGTCATACATATGTTAGAGGAAAATCTTCAGTTTTTCAGAAAAATTTCTCCACTATTTTGCAATTACATTCTAGTTGTATGTGTATGCGTACCTTTGTATCTGTGAAAATTACCACAAAAATCTTTAATTTTTAAATTTTTCCTATGAATTAGACTTATTTTATATGAAATATCTTATACACAATCTTCAGTTTTATCATAAAATGTCTCCACTTTCTTTTTTACTTACATTCTACTTTGTTTGTAAGCCTACCACTTTATCTATGAAAATTTCCACAAAAAAACTTCAAATTTTAGTTTTCCTATGAATTTCCATAATTTTATCAGACATATGTTATGCAAAATTCTTCAGATTTATCAGAAAATTTCTCCACTTCCTTTTTCAACTATATCATTTTTATTTGTATGCCTACCATTCTATCTGTGAAAATTACCACAAAATCTTCAAAATTTAACATTTTCTCATGAATCTCCATAATTTTATTAGAAATGCTATACAAATTCTTCAGCTTTATAAGAAAATATCTCCACTTTCTTTTTCACTTATATTCTAATTGTATTAGTGTGCCTTTAAGTGTATCTAGATTTTATGAAAAAAATCTTCAATTTTATAAATTTTCCTGTTATCATCCATATTATCAGACATATGCTATTTGAAAATCTTAAGTTTTATACAAAAATGTCTCCAGCTACCTTATCAATTATATTATAATTGTGTTTGTATGCCTACCCTTGTATCTGAGAATTTTCTAAGAAAATCTTCAATTTTTTCAGTTATCCTAGGTAATCCTCAATTTTATCATACATATGTTTTATTAAAATCTTTAGTTTTATCAGAAAATGTCTCATTTTCCTTTTTCAATTTTATTCTAATAGTATTGTAATCTTATCATTGCATCTGAGGCTTTTTCATAAATTTCTTCAATTTCATAAATTATCCTATGGTTTCTTCAATTTTGTCAAACATATGTTAGAGGAAAATCTTCAGTTTTATAGGAAAATGTCTCCACATCCTTTTCCAATTACATTCTAATTGTATTACTATGCATACCATTGTATCTGAAAATTACCACAAAAATCCTCAATTTTTTATTTTTTTCTATGAATTTCCCTTACTTTATCAGAAATATGTTATATGAAATCTTTAGTTTTATCAGAAAATATGTCCATTTCCCTTTCAATCATGTGATAATTATATTTGTATGCCTATAACTGTATCTGTGTTTTTTTCCAAAAAATTTCATTTTTATATCATATCATATGTAACCCTCATTTTAACCATGCATGTTTTAGATGAAAATCTTCAGTTCTATCATAAAATGTCTCCACTTTCCTTTTCAATTGAATTCTAATTTTATTTCTATGGTTATCACTATTTCAAGTTTTTCTTTTCAAAAAATCTTCAATTTTATACATTATTTCCAGTTATCATGAATTTTATCATACATATTTTGATGAAAAACTTCAGATACATTCTTTGCAAAAATGTATCCACTTCCTGTTTTTTTTTTTTTTGAGACAGGGTTTCTCTGTGTAGCTCTGGCTGTCCTGGAACTCACTCTGTAGACCAAGCTGGCCTCGAACTGAAAAATCCGCCTGACTCAGTCTCCCAAGTGCTGGGATTAAAGGTGTGCACCACCACCGCCCTGGTCTACTTCCTTGTTTCAATTACATTCTAATTGTATCTATATGCCTATGATGGTACGTGACTTTTTTTAAATAGATATTCAATTATATTAATTATGTTATGTTGTCCTCATTTCTATCATACATATATTAAAAGAAATTCTTCTGTTTTATAAGAAAATGTCTCCACATAACTTTTAGTAATATTCTAATTGTATTTTTATGCCTATCATTGTATCAGAGTTTTGTACAAATAAATCTTCAATTTTATCAATTACCCTAGTACTCCTCTATTTTATCATACATTTGTTAGATGAAAATCTTCAGTTTTATCTGAATATGTCTCCAATTCATTTTTCAATCGTATTCTAATTGTATTTCTATGCCTATCATTGTATCTGAATTTTTTCCATAAATCTTTAATTTTATAAATTACCTCGTGATATCCTCAATATATCATATGTATGTTATATGAAAATCTTCAGTTTTATGTGAAAAGGTCTCCACTTCCTTGTTCAATTATATTCTAATTGTATTTGTCTGGCTATCATTGTATCTGAGGTTCTTTTATTAAAAAAATCTTCAATTTTATATATTATCTTATGTTATCCTCAATTTTATGTGGAAAGCCTTATTTGGGTGCCAAGCTGCCTGCCAGGAACTTGACATTGACCAAGGACAAGGGCTCAAGCAGGAATCTGACCTTGAGGCATAATAGGGAAGCAGATTAAGGCAGGAAGTTTTATCTTAGGGTGGAAGGAGAGGAACAAGCCTCAGGCAAGACCCTAGGCTTGGCCAAGGAAGTAGGCTCAGGTATTTTGGTAATCCCTACACAACCTTGGACAATGTTGTGTTTATTGACTTGTTTGTTCCTCTTTGTACTGCTTTTGACCTTAATTCCTGCATGTAATTAAACTGGTATAAAAGGGGGTTAAAAATTATTAAACCCGCCCTTCAGTCTCAGAATTGGCTGGGTCCATACTGCAGTTTTTTCTAATTGTCTCTTTCTTTTCAATCCTCACTAATGCGCTGGAAAACCTGTTGACTGAATGAATGGGTTTGGTCAATAAGTTGGATGAAAATCTTGAATTTTAATCAAACATATCTCCACTTCATTTTTCCATTACATTCTAATTGTATGTGTATCACACGCATCTCTTGGACACCGTAATTTCACGCAGCCAAGCTGTAATCCCGGCGGAAGCTGTGTGATATTTACTGGGAAAAGCCTTGTTTGGCAGGGCTGTCCAAGATTAATGTTGCTGTGAGCCTCCTTGGCCAGAGATAGGGCTGACCTGAATTTCTCATGGCAAGCTTTGTTTGTGTAACCCTTTTTTCTGACTTGTTCCTTTACTTACGAGATGTCTCTGCCAGCTGGAGGTGCGAGCATCCAGGCGTGATGGTTCACTGAGAGTTTATTCTTTGAGCTACAGCACTGGCCATGATTTATCTTCTAGAGATCCATTGCTTTGTTTTTGATCAGCTGTACAGTTATTACCTAGATACATTAAAGAATTAACCTCCCAACAATTTATATTATTTGTATGGTTAGCTGGTTTTGGCACTCTGACATGGAAACCATCAGTTAAGTAAAGTTTCTAAGTAGGCCTGAGGGAGTCTCACAAGAAGATAGCAAACATAATGTTTCCAAGGACTCTTGAACTACTAGTTTATTCATTAACTACAGAGGGACGCGATGACTTTGTGTGTATTCTCTAACGTTCATACCTGATTGATTTTGTATTTCCTTGTGCCAGATACTCATGGTAACCATTCTTTGTAAACATTTCCCTGGATACAATTTTTCTTCAGTAATGTAATACCAACTTGTGTGTATAAAAATTCCTGCCTCAGAACAGTAAAGTGCATTCAGACGCATTCAGATCTCGTGTGTGTCTGTCTGTCATTCACCGGACCTGTACCTTCCTGCATACCAAAGACCCTGATTTCCCCATGGGTGTGTGTGTTCCGACTGAGTCGGTCCGTGGCATACGTGTATGTCTACCATTGTATCTGTGAAAATTACTAAAAAATTGATCAATTTTTTAATTTTTCCTATGAATTTCCCTTTCTTTATCAAAAATATGTTATACAAAATCTTCAGTTTTGTCAGAACATGTCTTTACTTCATTTTCCATTATGTGATAATTTTATTTGTATGCCTATCAGTGTATCTGAGATTTTCCTAAATAAATCTTCAATTTTATCAGTTATCATATGTTTATCTTATCATACATATGCTAGATTAAAATCTTCATTTTACTGGAATATATCTCCACTTCCATTTTCAGTTATATTCTAATTATATTTGAATGCCTATAATTGTATCTGTTTTTTTTCAAAAGAATCTTCAATTTTATTTGGTACCCTATGTAATCCTCAATTTTATCATGCATATTTTAGATTAAAACCTTCAGTTCTATCAGAAAATATCTCCACTTCCCTTTTCATTTATATTCTAATTGTATTTGTATGCTGACCATAGGTTCTGAGTTATTTTCCAAATAAATCTTCAACTTTTGTTGAACGTTTGTAATCCTTAATTTTTTTATACATAGGTGAGATGAAAATCTTCAGTTCTTGATTCAAATATCTCCTCTTCACTTTTCAATAATACTCAAGTGACATTTGTATGGCTATCCTTGTATCTGAGTTTTTGTGTTCCAAAATATCTTCAATTTTATAAATTATTTCATGTTATCATCAATTTTGACATACATATGTTAGATGAAAATTTTTCAGTTTAATCAGAAAATGTCTTTATTCATTTTTTCTATTACATTCTAATTGTATTTGTAAGCCTATCATTGTATCTGTGAAAATTGACACAAAAATCTTCAAATTTTATAGTTTTCCTATGTATTTCCTTCATTTTATCTGATATATGTTGTGCAAACTTCTTCAGATTTATCAGAAAAATATCTCCACTTCCTTTTTAAACTATATTATTAATTTATCTCTATGCCTACCATTTTATCTGTGAAAATTAGCACAAAAATCTTGAAATTTTAACATTTTCACATGAATTTCCCTAATTTTTCCAGAAATGTTATACAAAAATCTTTAGTTTTATCAGAAAATGTCTCCCCTTTCTTTTTCACTTATATTTTAATTGTATTTATATGTTTTGCATTGTATCTGAGGTTTTATCAAAAACATCTTCAATTTGTTCAGTTTTCCTAGTTATTATCTATTCTATCATACATAAGGTAAATGTAAATCTTCAGAATTAAAATTTGTATCCACTTCCTTTTTCAATTTTATTTTAATTGTATTTGTAAACCTATCATTGTATCTGATTTTTTCTGAATAAATTTAAATTTTATCATTTATCCTATGTAATCCTCAGTTTTATCATACATATGTTAGGTGAAAATCTTCAGTTTTAAGAGAAAATGTCCCCACTTCGTTTTTCATTGGTATTCTACTTGTATTTACATGCTTATCATTGTATCTAAAATTTTTTCAAAAATATCTTCAGTTTTATAAATTATCTTTTTATCCTCAATTTAATCATACATATGTTAGAGGAAAATCTTCAGTTTTATAGAAAAATGTCTCCACTGCCTACTTCATTTATATTCTAAATGTATTTTTATGGTTTTCAGTGTTCTTTATCAGTAATATGTGATATGAAATCTTCAGTTTTCTCATACAGTGTCTGTACTTCATCTTCAAATATGTGATAATTCTCTTTGTATGCCTATCATTGTATCTGATTTTTTTTCCAAAAAAATCTTCAATTTATTCAGTTATCATAAGTAATCCTCAATTTTATGATACATATGTTAGATGAAAATCTTCAGTTCTACCAGAAAATATCTCCACTTCCCTTTTCAATAATATTCAAATTATATTTGGATGCCTATCATTGTATCTGAGGTTTTTTTCAAAAGATCTAAAATTTTATCAGTTTTCCTAAGTAATACTCAATTTTATCATGCATATCTTAGAAGAAAAGCTTCAGTTCTATCAGAAAATATCTCCACTTCCCTTTTCAATTATATTCCAATTGTATTTGTATGCAGATCATTGTTTCTGAGTATTTTTCTAAATAAAATTTCAATTTTATCAATTAGCTTATGTAATCCTCAATTTTATCATACATATGTTAGATGAAAATATTCATTTCTTTACAAAAATGTGTAAACTTCCTTTTTTAGTAATACTGTAGTTGTATTTGTATGCCTATGCTTGTATCTGAGTTCATGTTTTCCAAAATATTGTCAATTTTATAAATTATCTTGTTATCCTCAATTTTAACATGCATATGTTAGATGAAAATCTTCAGTTTTATCGGACAATGCCTCTATTTCTTTTTTAATTACATTCTAATTGTGTTTTTAAGCCTATCATTGGATCTGTGAAAATTACCACAAAAAACTTCAAATTTTACAGTTTTGCTATGAATTTCCATCATTCTATCAGATATATGTTATGGAAAATTCCTTAGATTTATCAGAAAATATCTCCACTTCCTTTTTTAATATATTATTATTTATTTGTATGCCTACCATTTTATCTATGAAAATTACAACAAAAATCTGCAACTTTTAACATTTTGATATGAATTTCCATAATTTAATCAGAAATGTTATACAAAAATCTTCAGCTTTATCAGAAAATATCTCCACTTTCTTTTTCACTTCTTTCTAGTTGTATTTGTATGCCTTTCATTGTATCTGAGATTTTATCACAAAAATCTTCAATTTTACCAATTTTCCTATGTTATCATCCATTTTATCATACATAAGTTAGATGTAAATCTTCAGAATTAACAGAATATTTCTCTACGTCCTTTTTCAATTGTATTCTAATAGTATGCATAAGCCTATCATTTTATCTGAGAATTTTTTTCTGAATAAATCTTCAATTTTATCAATTATCCTTTGTAATTCACAATTTTTATCATATATGTTAGAAAAAAATCTTCATTTTATCAGAAAATATCTCCTGTTCCTTTTCCAATTGTATCCTAATTGTATTTGTATGCTTATCATTGCATCTGAGATTCTTTTCAAAAAAATCTTCAATTTCATAAATTACCTTAAGTTATCATCAATTCTATCATACATATGCTTGAGGAAAATCTTCAGTTTTATAGGAAAATGTCTCCACCTCTTTTTACAATTATATTCTAATTGTATTTGTATGCATACCATTGCATATGTGAAAATAACCACAAAAATCTTCAATTTTCAATTTTTTCTATGAATTTACTTTATTTTATACAAATATGTTATACGAAATCTTAGGTTTATTCAGAAAATGTTTCTACTTCCTTTTTCAATTATGTTATAATTGTATTTTATGCCTATCATATTATCTGAGATTTTTCAAAGAAAATCTTCAGTTTTATCAGTTATCCTACGTAATCCTCAATTTTATCATACATACGTTAGATGAAAATTTTCAGTTCTATCACAAAATGTGTCCAGGTCCTTTTTCAATTGTATTCTAATTGTATTTGTATGCCTATCAATGTATCTGAGTTTTCTTTTTCAAAAATTTCTTCAAATTTAAAAAGTATCTTATGTTATACTCAATTTTGTCATACAAATGTTAGATGAAAATCTTCAGTTTTATACAAAACTCTCTCCACTTCTTCTTTCAATTATATTCAAGTTTGATTTGTATGCCTATCATTGTATCTGAGATTTTTCTAGAGAATATTTTCAATTAATCAGTTATCCTATGTAATCCTCAATTTTGTCATACATATATAAGTTAAATGAACACCTTCAGTTTTAGAAGGAATTGTCTCCTCTTGTTTTTCAATTGAATTCATATAGTATTTGTAAGCTTATCATTGTATCTGAGTCTTTTCACAAAAAAATCATCAATTTTATAAAATATCCTAAATTTTCCTCAATTTTATCACATATATGTTAGAGGAAATCTTCAGTTTTATAGGAAAATGGTTCCACTTCCTTTTTCAATTACATTCTAATTGAATTTATATGCTTACCATTGTATCTGTGAAAATTCCAACAAAAATCTTCAGCTTTCAAAATTTTTCTATGAATTTCCCTTACTTTATCAGAAATATGTTATAAAAAATTTTTAGTATTATCAGAAAATGACTCCATGTTTTTTTCAATTATATGATAATTCTATTTGTATGCCTATCATTGTATGTGAGATTTTTCCAAAGAAAAATCTTCAATTTGATCAGAGAGCTTATGTAATCCTCAATTTTATCATGCATATTTTAGATGAAAATTTTCAGTTCTATCACAAAATATTTCCACTTCCTTTTTCAATTGAATTCTAATTGTATTTATATGGCTATCAATGTATTTGAATTTTTTTCAAAAAAACTTCAATTTTATACATTACCTTTTGTTATCCTCAATTTTATCAACATATGTAAGATGAAAATTTTCATTAATTTATGAAAGTGTTTCCATCTCATTTTTCAATTACATTCTAAATGTATTTATATGCCTATCAATATATCTGAGATTTTTAAAAAAATAGTCAATTTTATATATTATGTTATGTTATCCTCATTTTTATCATACATATATTAGATGAAAATCTTAAGTTTTATATGAAAATTTCTCCACGTCGCTTTTAGATATATTCTAATTGTATTTTATGCCTATCATTGTATATGAGTTTTGTCCAAATAAATCTTCAATTTTATCAATTACCATAGCAATCCTTTATTTTATCATACATATGTTAGATCAAAATCTTTAGTTTTATCAGAAAATGTCTACACTTTTTTTTCTGTTGTATTCTAATTGTGTTTTTTTTGCCTATCATTTTTCAATCGTATTCTAATTGTATTTCTATGCCTATCATTGTATCTGAGTGTTTTTCCAAGAAATCTTTAATTTTATAAATTGCCCTATGATATCCTCATTTTCATCATATGTATGTTATATGAAAATCTTCAGTTTTATATGAAAATGTCTCCACATTCTCCTTCAATTATATTCTCAATGTATTTGTATGCTTATCATTGTATCTGAGATTTTTTTCCAAAAATATATTCAATTTTATAATTTACTGTAATTTATCCTCAATTTTTCATATATATTTTAGATGAAAATTTTCAATTTTAAATCAAAATGTCGGCACTCCACACTCCCCTGCAGCCACAGCCGGATTCCTTGCCGCTGTCTGGACTAAGCAAGCTGAACAAGGTACCTGTGATATCCAGAATTTGGGATCTCTGGGGACTCAAGGCTGCCATGCAGGGATCTGGGCAGAGCAACGGTTACTGGGTCCCAACCAGGCATAGACTCTGCACCCTGAGGGGGACATATAGATACATCTCTTACAGAAGTATAGGAGAAAATGGATCAAAATGTAGTAGCCCTTACAAGGCAAACACAAAAATCACTTAAAGAAACTCAGGAGAATATGGATTAAAAGTTAGGTGCCAATAAGGAGTAATTACAAAAACCACTTAAAGAACTACAGGAGAACGTGGGTCAACAAGTAGAAGTTATGAAAGAGAAAACACAAAAATCTCATAAAGAAATACATGAAAATACAAACAAGGAAGTGGAAGATCTGAGCAAAACATCCAGGCTCTAAAAACAGAAGTAGAAACAACTAAGAAACCACAAAGGGAGACAACTTTGGAGATAGAAAACCTTGGGAAGAAATCAGGGTCATGCTGTCTAAGTTAGGGTTTCACTGCTGTGAACATACACCATGACAAATGCAAGTTTTATAAAAGACAACATTTAATTGGGCTTGGTTTACAGGCTCAGAGGTTCAGTCCATTGTCATCAAGGCAGAAACATGGCAGCATCCAGGCAGGCATGGTACAGGAGTTCTATATCTTCATCTGAAGGCTGCAAGTAGAAGACTGACTTCCAGGCGACTAGGGTGAAGGTCTTAACCCCACACCCACAGTGACACACCTACTCCAACAAGGCCACACCTTCTAATAGTGCCACTCCCTGGGAAAAGCATATACAACCATCACAGATGCAAATATCAAAAATAGAATATAAGAGATAGAAGAAAGAATTTCAGATGCCAAAGATACCATAGAAACCATTGATTCAACATTCCAAGAAAATGCAAAATGCAAAAAGCTTGTAACCCAAAACATCAAGGAAATCCAGGACACAATGAGAAGAACAAACCTAAGCGTTATAGGTATAAATGATAGGGAAGATACACAACTTAAACGTCCAGCAAATATCTTCTACAAAATTATGGAAGAAAACTTCTCCAACCTAAAGAGAGAGAGATGCCCATGAATATACAAGAAGCCTACAGAACTCCAGACTGGACCAGAACAGAAATACCCCCCGTCACATAATAATCAAACCCCAAATGTACTAAACAAAGAAAGAATATTAAAGACAGTCAGAGAAAAAGTCCAAGTAACCGATAAAGGAAGACCTATCAGGATTACACCAGACTTATCACTAGAGACCATGAAAGCTAGAAGATCCTGGGCAGATATGCAGACTACAAGAGAACACAAATTTCAGCCAAAACTAGGATACCCAGCAAATTTCTCAATCATCACAGATGGAGAAACCAAGGCATTCCATGACAAAACCAATTTTGCACATTATCTTTCCACAAACCCAGTCCTACAAAGGATAATGGGGGGAAAACACTAACTCTAGGAAGGAAATCACGCCCCAGAAGAAACAAGAAAGAAACCCCTCTCATCAAACCCAAAAGAAGATAACTACTCAAATATACAAAAATAATTTCAAAAATGTCAGGAAGTAATAATTACTATTCTTCAATATCTCTTAACATCAATAGACTCAATTCAGCAATAAAAAGACATAGACTAACAGACTGGGTACAGAAACAGGACCTTAACATTTTGCTGCATACAAGAAACACATCTCAATGTCAAAGACAAACACTACCTTAGAGTAAAAGGCTGGAAGACAATTTACAAGCAAATGGTCTCAGGAAACAAACCAGAGTAGCCATTCTAAAATCAGATAAAATTGACTTTCAACCTAAAGTCATCAAAAGAGACATGGAAGGTCACTTCTTGCTGGTCAAAGGGAAAAACCACCAAGAAGAACTCTCAATAGTTAACATTTATGCTCCAAATACAAAAACACCCTCATTTGTAAAAGAAACTCTACTAGAGCTTAAAGCACACATTACACCTAACACAATAATTATGGGTGACTTCAACAGTCGAATCTCCTCAATGGAACAATCAGGAAACCAGAAACCAAACAGGGACACAGTGAAACTAATTGAAGCTTTGGACTAAATGGATTTAACATATATATGTACATACATACGTATGTATGTACGTATGTATGTACATATATATATATATATATATATACATATGTTTGTATATATATATGTGTGTGTGTGTGTGTATGTGTGTGTGTGTGTGTGTGTGTGTGTTAAAGACACCACACGATACCTTCTCCAAAATCAACCATATAATTGGTCACAAGACAGATGTCAACCAATACAAGATCGAACTAATCCCATGTCTCCTATCAGATCACTGTTGAGTAAAAATGATCTTCAATAGCAAGAAAAACAACTGAAAGCCCACATACACATGGAAACTGAACAATACTTTATTCAATGGGAGCTTGGTCAAGGAAGAAATAAAGAAAGAAAGAAATCAAAGATGTTTTAGAATTCAATGAAAATGATGGTTCAACCTATCCAAATCTATGGGACACAATGAAAGCAGTGCTAAGAGGAAAATGCATAGCCCTGAGTGCCTCCAAAAAGAAATTAGAGAGAACATACACTAGCAGCTTAACAGAACACCTGAAATCCCTGGAACAAAAAGAAGGTAATTCACCCAGGAAGAGTGGAAGACAGGAAATCATCAAACTGAGGGCTGAAATCAATCAAGTAGAAACAAAGAAAACCATACAAAGAATCAACAAAACCAGGATCTGGTTCTTTGAGAAAATCAACATGATAGATAAGCCCTTAACCAGACAAACCAATGGGCAGAGAGACAGTATCCAAATTAACAAAATTAGATATGAAAAGGGAGATATAACAAGAGAAACTGAGGAAATTCAAAAAAACCATCAGATTCTACTACAAAAGCCTATATGCAATGCACCTGTATAATCTGGAGGAAATGTACAATTTCAAAGATTTCAAAGATACCAAATTCCAAAATTAAATCAGGATCAGTTAGATCAGCTAAACAGTCCCACAACCCCTAGAGAAATAGAAGGGGTTATAAAAAGTCTCCCAACCACAAAAAGTATGGGACCAGATCATTTTAGTACAGAATTTTATCAGACTTTCAAAGAAGGCCTAACACCAATACTCTTCAAACTATTCCACAAAATAGAAAGAGAAAGAACACTGCCCAACTCATTCTACGAAGCCACAATTATGCTGCTACTAAAACCACACAAAGATCCAACAAAGACAGAGAACTATAGGCCAATTTCCTTTATGTTTATCGATGCAAAAATATTAAATATCCTTGCCAACTGAATTCAAGAGCACATCAAAATGATCATTCACCATGATCAAGTAGGCTTCATCCCTGGGATGCAGGGATGGTTCAATATATGGAAATCCATCAATGTAATTCACTACATAAACAAATTAAATAAAAGAACCACATGGTCATTTCATTACATGTTGAAAAAGCATTTGACAAAATTCAGCATCTTTTCATGCTAAAAGTCCTGGAAAGAACAGGAACTGAAGGCCCATACCTAACCATAGTAAAAGCAATATACAGCAAATCAGTAGCTAACATAAAAATAAATGGAGAGACACTTGAAACAATCCCACTAAAATGAAGAACTAGACAGGGCTACCCTCTCTCTCAATATCTTTTCAATACAGTACTTGAAGTTCTAGCGAGGGCAATTAGACAACATAAGGAAGTAAAAGGGATACAAATTGGAAAGGAAAAAGTCAAACTATCATTACTTGCAGATGATATGATAGTATATTTAAGCGACCCCAAAAAAACTCCACCAGAGATCTCCTACAGCTGATATAAAACTTCAGCAAAGTGGCTGGTTATAAAATCAACTCAAGCAAATCATTAGCCTTCCTATACTCAAAGGAGAAGCAGGCTGAGAAAGAAGTTAGGGAAATAACACCCTTAACAATAGCCATAAACAATATAAAGTATCTTGGTGTGACTCTAACCAAACAATTGAAAGATCCGTATGACAAGAACCTCAAGTCTTTGAAGAAATAAATCAAAGAAGACCTCAGGAGATGGAAAAATATTTCTTGCTCCTGGATTGGCAGGATCAATATAGTAAAAATGACCATCTTGCCAAAAGCAATCTACAGATTCAATGCAATCCCCATCAAAATCCCAAATCAATTCTTCATAGATCTAGAAAGAACAATTCTTAAATTATCTGGAGTAACAAAATCCCCAGGATAGCTAAAACTATTCTCAACAATAAAAGGTCTTCTGGGGGAATCAATATCCCTGACCTCAAGCAGTACTACAGTGCAACTCTGTTAAAAACTCTATGGTATTGGTACAGTGACAGGCAAGTAGATCAATGGAATAGAATTGAAGACCCAGAAATGAACCCACAGAGTTATGGTCACTTGATCTTTGATAAAAATCTACAATCATTCAGTGGAAAAAATATAGCATTTTCAACACATGGTGCTGGTTCAACTGGAGGTCAACATGCAGAAGAATGCAAATTGACCCACTCTTATCACCTTGAAATATCAACTCCAAGTGGATCAAGGACCTCCACATAAAGCCAGACACACTGAAACTAATAGAAAAGAAACTGGGGAAGACCCTGGAGGACATGGGCACTGGGGGAAAATTCCTGAACAGAACACCAGTACTTTATGCTCTAAGATCAAGAATTGACAAATGGGATCTCCTAAAATTACAAAGTTTCTGTAAGGCAAAGGACACTGTCAGAAGGACAAAATGGCAAGCAACAAATTGGGAAAAGGTCTTCACCAACCCTACATCTGACAGAGGGTTAATATCCAGTATAAACAAAGAACTCAAGAAGATTGACACCAAAGAACCAAATAACCCTATTAAAAATGGGGTACAGAGCTAAGCAATGCATTTTCACCAGAAGAAATTCGGATGGTGGAGAAGCACCTTAAGAGATGTTCAACATCATCAGCCATCAGGGAAATGCAAATCAAAACAACTCTGAGATTCTACCTCACACCAATCAGAATTGCTAAGATTAAAAACTCAAGAGACATCAGGTGCTGGCAAGGATGTGGAGAAGAGGAACACTCCTCCACTGTTGGTGGGATTGGAAGATGGTAAAATTTGGAAATCCGTCTATCAGTTCCTCAGAAAAATGGGCATGACACTTCCAGAGGACCCTGTCATACTACTGGGCATATACCCAGAGGATTCCCCTGCATGCAATAAAGACATGCGCCACTATGTTCATAAAGGCCAGAAGCTGGAGGGAGCCCAGATGTCTCTGAACGGTCAGAAATTGTCTCCACTTAATTTTCAAATATATAATTCTATTTTTATACCTATCATTGAATCTGAGTTTTTTTCCAAAAATCTTCAATTTTATCAGTGATCATATGTAATCCTCAATTTTATGATACATATGTAATCCTCTGTTTTAATCCTCAATTTTATGATACATTTGTTATATGTAAAGCTTCAGAATAAAAAGAATATGGCTCCATGTCCTTTTTCAATTGTATTCTAATTGTATTTGTATGCCTGTCATTGAATCCAAGTTTTTGTCCAAATAAATCTTTAATTTTTTTAGTTATCCTAAGTAATTTTCAATTTTATCATACATATGTTAGATAAAAATCTTGAGTTTTATCAGAAAATGTCTCCTCTTCATTTTTCAATTGTATTCTAACTGTATTTGTATACTTATCATTGCTTCTCAGTTTTTTTATCAAAAAATCTTCAATTTAATGAATTAACTAAATTTATCCTCAATTTTATTATATATATATATATTAGAGGAAAATTCTCAGTTTTATTGGAAAATTTCTCCACTTTTTTTTGCAAATACATTCTAATTGAATTTGCATGCAAACCTTTGTATCTGTGAAAATTGGCACAAAAATCTTTAACTTTTTAATCTTTCCTATGAATTTCCCTTATTTAATCAGAAATATGTTATATGAAATCCTTAGTTTTTTCAGAAATATTTAGGAAATATTTAAAAGTTGAAGATTTTTCAGATAATTTTCAGATACAATGGTAAGCATAAAAATACAGTTAGAATGTAATTGAAAAAGGAAGTGGAGCCATTTTCCTATAAAACTGAAGAAAATCCTCTAACATATGTATGTTAAAATTGAGGATAGCATAAGATAAATTAAAAAATTGGAGTTTTTTTTTAAACTCAGATGCAATGATAAGCATACAAATACAATTAGAATACATTTGAAAAGGGAAGGGGAGACATTTTCTGATAAAACTGAAGATTTTCATCCAATATATGTATGATAAAATTGAGGATTGCATTGGATAATTGATAAAATTAAAGATTTATTCAGAAAAAAACTCGGAGACAATGATAAGCATACAAATACAATTAGAATACAATTGAAAAAGGAAGAGTAGAAATATTCTGCGAATTCTAATGATTTACATCTACCTTATGAATGAAAAATGGATGAGAACATAGGAAAATTGATAAAATTGAAAATATTTTTGATAAAATCTCAGATTCAATGAAAGGCATAAAAATACAATAGGATTATAATAAAAAACAAAGTGTAGATATTTTCTGTTAAAACAGAAGATTTTTTTATAGTATTTCAGATAAAACTATGATAATTTATGAGAAAATGTTAAAATTTGAATATTTTTGTGGTAATTTTCATGGACAAAATGGCAGGTAAACAAATAAATAATATAGATGAAAAGGAAGTGGAGATATTTTCTAATAAATCTGAAGCAATTTGCATAATACATCTGATGAAATTATGGAAATTCATAAGAAAACTGTGAAATTTGTAGATTTTTGTGGTAGTTTTCACAGATACAATGATAGGCTAACAAACACAATTAGAACGTAATTGACAAATCAATAGAGACATTTTCTGATAAAACTAAAGATTTTCATCTAACATATGTATGTTTCAATTGAGGATAACAAGATAATTTATAAAATTGAAGATATTTTGGAAAACAAAATCTCAGATACAAGGATTGGCATACAAACACTACTAGATTATTATTGAAAAAGGAAGATGACTCATTATTGCAAAGAACTGAAGATTTTCATCTAACATATGTATGATAAAATTGAGGATTACATAAGATAATTGATCAAATTGAAGATTTATTTGGAAAATACTCAGATACAATGATCTGCATACAAATACAGTTAGAATATAATTGAAAAGGGAAGTAAAGATATTTTCTGAGAGAACTGAAGATTTTCATCTAAAATATGCATGATAAAATTGAGAAATACATAGGATAAATAAAATTTTAGATTTTTTGGGAAAATATCTGATACAATGATAGGCATCCAAATATAATTAGAATGTAATTGCAAAGGGAAGTGGAGATATTTTCTAGTAGCACTGAAGATTTTAATCTAAAATATATATCATAAAATTGAGAATTACATATGATAACATATAATTGAAGATTATTTTGGAAAAAAACTCTGATACAATGATAGGCATACCAATATATTTAGAATATAATTGAAGGAGGAAGTGGAGACATTTTCATAAAAAACTGAAGATTTTCATATAACACATATGATAAAATGTGTATATCATAAGATAATTTATAAAGTTTAAGTTATTTTTTGGAAAAACACTCAGACACAATGATACAGATAGAAATACAGCTAGAATACAACTGAAAAAAGAAGTGGAAACATTTTCTGATATAAATGAAGATTTTCATCTAACATATATTCGATAAATTAAGGATTATGAGGATAATTGATACAATTAAAGGTTTATTGTGACAAAACTCAGATACAATGATAGGCATAAAATTACAATTAGAATAGAACTAAAAGACACGTGGCAACATTTTCATATAAAACTGAAGATTTTCATCTAATATATGTATGATCAAAATGAGAATAACATAATTTATAATATTGAATTTTTTAAAAACCTCAGAGACATTGATAGGCATATAAATACAATTAGAAATTAATTGAAAATGGAAATGGAGGCATTTTGGTAAAGTAATGAAGATTTTCATCTAACATATGTGTGATAAAATTGAGGATACCATAAGATAATGTATAAAATTGCAGATACTTTTGGAAAAAAACTCCAATATAATGAAAGCCATACAAATATAATTAGAATTGAATTGAATAAGGAATTGGAGGCATTTTATGATAGAACTGAAGATTTTCATCAAAAATCTGCGTGATAAAATTGCAGATTGCATAGGATATCTGATCAAATTGAAGATTTTTTTGGGAAAATCTCACATACAATAATAGGCATACAAATAGAATTATCATATAACTGAAAAGGAAGTTGAAACATTTTCTGATGAAACTAAAGATTTAGTATAACATGGTAATTTTCACAGATACAATGGTAGGCATAAAAATAAATAATAATATATTTGAAAAAGGAAGTGGAATACTTTCTTATAAATCTGAGGAATTTTGCATAACATATATATATATATATATATATATATATATATATATTTGGAAAAGAAAAACTCAGATACAAGGATAAGCGTACCAATACAACTAGAGTATTATTGAAAAAGGAAGAGGACATATTTTTGTAAAGAACTGAAAATTTTCATCTAACATGTATGATAAAATTGAGGATTACATAAGGTAATTGATAAAATTAAAGATTTATTTGGAAAAACACTCAGATACAATGATCCGCATACAAATAAAATTAGAATATAATTGAAAAGGGAAGTGGAGATATTTTCCCATAGAACTGAAGATTTTCATCTAAAATTTGCCTGATAAAATTGAGGATTACATAGGATAACTGATAAAATTTCAGAAACAATGATAGACATCAAGATATAATGATAATATAATTGAAAAGGGAAGTGGAGATATTTTAATGTAGAATTGAAGATTTTAATCTAACATATGTAAGATAAAATTGATGATTACATATGATAACTGACAAAATTGAGGATTTTTTTTGAAAAAACTCAGATACAATGATAGGCTTACAAATAGAAATATCATATATTTGAAAATGAAGTGGAGACATTTTCAGACAAAACTAATGATTTCATATACCATATTTCTGATAAGGTAAGAGAAATTCATAGGAAAAATTTATGAATTGAAGATTTTTGTGGTAATTTTCACAGATACAATAGTAAGCATACAAAGAATTAGATTGTAATTGAAAAAAGGAAGTGAATCTATTTTCTTATAAAACTGAAGATTTTCCTCTAATATATGTGTGATAAAATTCAGGAAAACTTAGGATAATTTATAAAATTGAGGATTCTTTTGCAAAAAAAACTCAGATACAATGATAAGCTTACAAATACTATTAGAATTCAATTGAAAAGGAAGACAAGACATTTCTCATAAAACTGAAGATTTTCATTTAACGTATATATGATAAAATTGAGGATTACATAGGATAACTGATTAAATTGAAGATATTCTCTAGAAAATTCTCAGATACAATGATAGACATACAAATACAATTAGAATATAATTGAAAAAGGAGGTGGAGACATTTTTGTATGAAACTGAAGAATTTCATCTAACATGTATGATAGAATTGAGGATAACATAAGATAATTTCTAAATCTGAAGATATTTTTGAAAAAGAAAACTCAGATACAGTGATAGGCATACAAATACAATTAGAATATAATTGAAAAAGGATGAGGAGACATTTTTGTATAAAACAAGATTTTCATCTAACATATGTATGGTAAAATTGAGGATAACATAAGATAATTTTTAAATCTGAAGATATTTTTGAAAACGAAAACTCAGATACAATGAGAGACATAAAATACAATTAGACAATTGAATTCAGCCTGCTTATCCTTTGAGTATAGGAAGGCTACTGATTTGCTTGAGTTGACTTTATAACCAGCCACTTTGCTGAAGTTGTTTATCAGCTGTAGGAGTTCTCTGGTGGAGTTTTTTGGGTCACATAAGTATACTATCATATCATCTGCGAATAGTGATAATTTGACTTCTTCCTTTCCAATTTGTATCCCTTTGACTTTCTTATGTTGTCGAATTGCTCTAGCTAGTACCTCAAGTACTATATTGAAGAGATATGGTGAGAGGGGCAGCCTTGTGTAGTCCCTGATTTTAGTGGGATTGCTTCAAGTTTCTCTCCATTTACCTTGATGTTGGCTATTGGTCTGCTGTAAATTGCCTTTACTATGTTTAGGTATGGGCCTTGAATTCCTGCTCTTTCCAAGACTTTTAGCATGAAAGGATGCTGAATTTTGTCAAATGCTTTTTCAGCATCCAATGAGATGACCATGTGGTTTTTTTTTCTTTGAGTTTTTTTATGTAGTGGATTACGTTGATGGATTTCTGTATATTGAACCTTCCCTGCATCCCTTGGATGAAGCCAACTTGATCATGGAGAATGATCATTTTGATGTGTTCTTGGATTCGGTTGGCAAGAATTTTATTGAGTATTTTTGCATCAATGTTCATAAGAGAGATTGGTCTGAAGTTCTCTTTCTTAGTTGGGTCTTTGTGTAGTTTTGGTATCAGGGTAATTATGGCTTCATAGAATGAGTTGGGTAGTGTTCCTTCCGTTTCTATTTTGTGGAATAGTTTGAAGAGTATTGGTATAAGGCCTTCTTTGAAGGGCTGATAGAATTCTGCACTAAAAACATCGGGTCCTGTGCTTTTTTTTTGGTTGGAAGGCTTTCTATGACCTCTTGTATTTCTTTGGGGGTTATTGGACTGTTTAGTTGATCTATTTGATCCTGATTTAATTTTGGTATTTGGTATCTGTCTAGGAAATTGTCCATTTCCTCCAGATTCTCCAGTTGTGTTGAGTATAGACTTTTGTAGTAGGATCTGATGGTTTTTTGAATTTCCTCAGTTTCTGTTGTTATATCTCTTTTTTCGTTTCTAATTTTGTTGATTTGAATACTGTCTCTGTGCCCTTTCACAAGTCTGGCTAGGGGTTTATCTATCTTGTTGATTTTTCAAAGAAAAATCTTGTTGATTCTTTTTATGGTTCTCTTGTATGGTTTCAACTTGATTGATTTCAGCCCTGAGTTTGATGATTTCCTGTCTTCTATTCCTCCTGGGTGAAATAGCTTCTTTTTGTTACAGAGCTTTCAGGTGTGCTGTTAAGTTGTTAGTATATGTTCTCTCCTGTTTTTTTTTGAAGGCACTCAGGGCTATGAGTTTTCCTCTTAGCACTGCATGCATTGAGTCCCATAGATTTGGGTATGTTGTGCCTTCATTTTCATTAAATTCTAAAAAGTTTTTGATTTCTTTCTTTATTTCTTCCTTGACTAAGGTATCATTGAGTAGAATATTGTTCAGTCTCCATGTATATGAGGATTTTCTGTTGTTTTTTGTTGCTATTGAAGAACTCTCTTACTCCATGGTGATCAGATAGGAAGCATGGGATTAGTTCAATCTTTTTATATTTGTTGAGGTCTGTCTTGTGTCCAATTATATGGTCTATTTTGGAGAAGGTGTCATGAGGTGCTGAGAAAAAGGTATAGTCTTTTGCTTTAGGATGAAAAGTTATATATATATATATATATATATATATATATATATATATATATATATATAAATCTTTTAGATCCAATTGGTCCAAAGTTTCAATGAGTTTTCCTGTGTCCCTGTTTAGTTTCTGTTTTCCTGATCGGTCCATTGAGGATAGTGGAGTGTTGAGGTCCCCCACAATTATTTTGTTAGGTACAATGTGTGCTTTGAGCTTTAGTAAAGTTTCTTTTATTAAGGAGAGTGCCCTTGCATTTGGAGCATAGATGTTTAGAATTGTGAGTTCTTCTTAGTGGATTTTTTCTTTGACCTGCAAGAAGTGACCTGTGTCTCTTTTGATGACTTTAGGTTGAAAGTCAATTTTATCTGATATTAGTATGGCTATTCCTGCTCTCTTCCTGCAACCATTTGCTTGAAAAATTGTCTTCCAGCCTGTTACTCTAAGGTAGCGTTTGTCTTTGACCCTGAGGTGTGTTTCTTGTATGCAGCAAAATGTAGGGTCCTGCTTCCATATCCAGTCTGTTAGTCTATGCCTTTTTATTGGGGAATTGAGTCCATTGATGATAAGAGATATTAAGATTATTTCTTCCTGTCATTTTTGATGTTATTTTTGTTTTTGAGTGGTTATCTTCTTTTGAGTTTGATGGGAGAAGGTTATTATCTTGCTTTTTCTAGGGTGCAGTCTCTTTCCTTGTATTGGAATTTTCCTCCTATTATCCTTTGTAGAGCTGTCTTAGTGGAAAGATATTGTATAAAATTGGTCTTGTCGTGGAATATTTTGATTTCTCCATCTATGTTAATTGAGAGTTTTGCTGGGTATAGTATTCTTGGCTGACAATTGTTTTCTCTTAGAGTCTGCATATGATCTGCCCAGGATATTCTAGCTTTCATGGTCTCTGGAGAGAAGTCTGGTGTGATTCTGATAGGTCTTCCTTTATATGTTACTTGGCCTTTTTCTCATACTGCCTTTAAAATTCTTTCTTTGTTTAGTACATTTGGGGTTTTGATTATTATGTGATGGGAGGTATTTCTGTTCTGGTCTAGTCTGTTTGGAAATCTGTAAGCTTCTTGTATATTCATAGGCATCTCTTACTTTAAGTTAGGGAAGTTTTCTTCCATAATTATCTTGAAGATATTTGCTGGCCCTTTAAATTGTAGATCTTCACTCTCATCTATCCCTATAATCCTTAGGTTTGGTCTTCTCATTGTGTCCTGGATTTCCTGGATTTTTGGTTTACAAGCCTTTTGCATTTTGCATTTTCTTTGACTGTGGAGTCAATGGTTACTATGGTATCTTCAGCATCTGAGATTCTTACCTCTATCTCTTGTATTCTGTTGTTGATATTTGCATCTATGTCCCCTGATTTCTTCCCAAGGTTTTCTATCTCCAAAGTTGTCTCCTTTTGTGACTTCTTAGTTGTTTCTACCTCTGTGTTCAGATCTTGGATGGTTTTGCTCAGTTCCTTCATTTGTTTGTTTGTGTTTTCTTGCAATTCTTTAAGAGATTTTGTGTTTCCTCTTTCATGACTTCTGCCTGTTGATTCAATTTCTCCTGCATTTCTTTAAGTGATTTTCTCATTTCCTCTTTATTGGCTTCTGTCAGTTGATCCATATTCTCCTGGAATTCTTTAAGTGATTTTTGTGTTTGCATTGTAAGGGCTTCTACCCTATTCATGTTCCCCTGCATTTCTTTAAGAGATTTGTTTATGTCTTTTTTGTGTTCCTCTAGCAGCATCATGTCCAGTGTTTTTATATCTAACTCTTGTTTTTCTGGTGTGTTAGGGTATCCAGAACTTGCTGTGGTTGACGAATTGGGTTCAGATGGTGCCATATTGCCTTGGTTTCTGTTAGTAACTTTCCTACGTTTGACTTTTGATAACTGTTTATCTCTGGAGTTAGTTGGTCTTATTGTTACTGGTTGGAGTTTGAAGCCCCTGTGAGCCTGTCCTTTGGCACTGCTGTAGTAGAGGGTGTCCATGCTCCTGACCCCAGCTGCCAGTCATCTGCTGTGACATGAGGCAAGAGGACGGCCTCGCTGCAAGCCCAGAGAGCCATACCCCAGTGGTCAGCAACAACTGTTCAGAGCTGTAGGTGCCCAGATCTCCCGCCAGGCTCCTCTGGCTTTGTGCACAGACAAGACCCTGCTGGGGTAGTCTATGCTAGGCTAGGTCTCAGTCCACGCCCTTGATGCTAGCGCCAGCAGTCCTCAGTGACCCAAGGCAAGATGGTGGCCTCGCTGCAAGCACAGTGAACTGGTCCCCAGAGGTCAGCCACAGCCACTGAGCTGTAGGAGCACAGACCTCCTGCCGAGCTCCTTTGGCTATGGGCACTGGCAAGAGCCTGATGGAGTAGTCAATGCTAAGCTAGGTCTCTGTACACACAACTGACCCCAGCCGCCAGCAGTCCGCAGTGTCCCAAGGCAAGATGGCGGCCTAGCTGTAATCCCGTCAAGCTGGTCCCCAGCTGTTGGCAACAGCCACCAAGTTGTAGGTGCAGAGTCCTCCTCCCAGCAACCTGCTCTGGGCTCAGGCAAGAGCCTGACAGGGTAGTGGATTCTGGGCTAGGTCTCAATCCACGCACCTGACCCCAGCTGCCAGCAGTCTGTGGTGTCCTGAGGCAAGATGGCGCCTCACTGCCAGCCTGGCGAGCAGGTCCCCAGTGGTTGGCAACACCCACCGAGCTGTAGGTGCACAGATCTCCTGTCAAGCTCCTCTGGCTTTGTGCGCAGGCAAGAGCCTGATGGGGTATTCTGTGCTAAGCTAGGTCTCTGTCCTTGCAACTGACCCCAGCTGCAAACAGTCCACAGTGTCCTGAGGCAAGATGGCGGCCTCGCTGCAAACCCTGCAATTATGTTCTAATTGTATTTCTATGCCTATCATTGTATCTGAATTTTTTCCAAAAAAATCTTAAATTTTATAAATTACCTTGTAATATCCTCAATTTATAGCATGTATGTTATATGAAAATCTTCAGTTTTATATGGAAAGGTCTCCACTTCCTTATTCTATTATATTCTAATTGTATTTGTATGGCTATCATTGTATCCGAGTTTTTTTTTTCAAAAAAATTTACAGTTTTAAATATTATCCTAAGTTATCCTCAATTTTATCATACATATGTTGGAGGAAAATCTTCAATTTTAAACAAAAATGTCTCCATTTCATTTTTCAATGATATTCTAATTGTATTTGTATGCCTACCATTGTTATTTGTGAAAATTACCACAAAAATCTTCAATTTTAAAATTTTTCCTATGAATTTCCCTTACTTTATCAGAAGTATAAGAAATCTTCAGTTTTGTCAGAAAATATCACCACTTCAATTTCAAATATGTGATAATTGTTTTTGTATGTCTATCAGTGTATCTGAGATTTTTCAAAAAATATTCAATTTTATCAGATATATGTAATCCTCAATCTTATCATATATATCTCAGATCAAAAGCTTCAGTTCACCAGAATATATCTCCACTCCTCTTTCCAATTATAATCTAATTATATTTGAATGCCTATCATTGTATCTGAGTTTTTTCAAAGAATTACCACACGTAATCCTCAATTTTATCAAGCATATTTTAGATGAAAATCTTCAGTTCTATCAGAAAATATCACCATTCCCGTTTTAATTTATATTCTAATTGTATTTTTATGCCTACCATTGTATCTGAGATTTTTTCAAATAAATCTTCAACTTTATTAATTAACTTTTTAATTCTTAATTTTTCATATATAGGTTAGATGAAAATCTTGTTTTTTTTTAATTTTTATTTTCTATATTCTATGTTTACATTCCAAAGGCTTTCTCCTTTCCCAGTTCCCCCCTCCCACCATATGTTCCATAAATCCTCTCCCTCCCAACTATTCCCCAATCATTCCCCCTCGCCCCACAGTTTCTCTGCTCTGGGTCTACAAAACTGGATCCAATTTTTGCAGGCCTAGGGTCCTCTCCTTTCTTCTTCTTGGGAATCATTTGACTTGCTAATTGTGCCTTGAGAATTTAGGGCTTCTGGGCTCATTAATATCCACTTATCAGTGATTGCATTTCATGTGTATTCTTTTGTAATTGGGTTAACTCACTCAGGAAGATATTTTCCAGGTCTAACCATTTACCTACAAATTGCATGAATTCATTATTTTTAATTGCTGAGAAGTATTCCATTGTATAAATGTACCACATTTTCTGTATCCATTCCTCCTTTGAGGGATATTTGGGCTCCTTCCAAATTCTGGCTATTATAAATAAGGCTGATAAAAACATAGTGGAGCATGTGTCTTTATTGTTTGCAGGGGAATCCTCTGGGTATATGCCCAGGAGTGGTATGCCAGGGTCCTCTGGAAGTGGCGTGCCCAATTTTCTTAGGAACCGCCAAACTGATTTCCAGAGTTGTTTTACCATTTTGCAATCCCACCAACAGTGGAGGCGTGTTCCTCTTTCTCCACATCCTCGCCAGCACTTGTTGTCTCTTGAGTTTTTAATCTTAGCCATTCTGACTGGTGTGAGGTGGAATCTCAGGGTTGTTTTGATTTGCATTTTCCTGATGACTAATGATGTTGAACATCTCTTAAGGTGTTTCTCGGCCATCCAAATTTCTTCTGGTGAGAATTCTTTGTTTATCTCTGTACCCCATTTTTGATAGGGTTATTTGGTTCTTTGCAGTCTAACTTCTTGAGTTCTTTGTATTTATTGGATATTAGCCCTCTGTCGGATGTGGGGTTGGTGAAGATCTTTTCCCACTTTGTTGGTTGCCATTTTGTCCTTCTGACAGTGTCCTTTGCCTTACAGAAACTTTGTAATTTTATGAGGTCCCATTTGTCGATTCTTGATCTTAGTGCATAAGCTATTGGTATTCTCTTCAGGAACTTTCCCCCTGTGCCCATGTCATCCAGGGTCTTCCCAAGCTTCTTTTCTAATAGTTTCAGTGTGTCTGGTTTTATGTGGAGGTCCTTGATCCACTTGGAGTTGATCTTAGTGCAAGGAGATAAGAGTGGGTCAATTCGCATTCTTCTGCATGTTGACCTCCAGTTGATCCAGCACCATTTGTTGAAAAGGCTATCTTTATTCCACTTGATGTTTGTGGCTCCTTTATCAAAGATCAAGTGACCATAAGTCTGTGGGTTAATTTCTGGGTCTTCAATCCTATTCCATTAATCAACTTGCCTGTTGCTGTACCAATACCATAGAGTTTTTAACACAATTGCTCTGTAGTACTGCTTAAGGTCAGGGATATTGATTCCCCCAGGAGTCCTTTTATTGTTGAGAATAGTTTTAGCTATCCTGGGTTTTTTTGTTGCTCCAGGTGAATTTGAGAATTGCTCTTTCTAGATCTATGAAGAATTGAGTTGGGATTTTGATTGGGATCACATTGAATCTGTAGATTGCTTTTGGCAAGATGGCCATTTTTACTATATTGATCCTGCCAATCCAGGAGCAAGAAATATTTTTCCATCTTCTGACGTCTTCTTCGATTTTTTTCTTCAAGGACTTGAAGTTCCTGTCATAAAGATCTTTCGCTTGTTTGGTTAGAGTTACGCCAAGGTACTTTATGTTGTTTGTGGCTATTGTGAAGGGTGTTATTTCCCTAAATTCTTTCTCAGCCTGCTTGTCCTTTGAGTACAAGAAGGCTACTGATTTGCTTAACTTTATAACCAGCCACTTTGCTGAAGTTGTTTATCAGCTGTAGAAGTTCTTTAGTGGAGTTTTTTGGGTTGCTTATGTAAACTATCATATCATCTGCAAAATATGATAGTTTGGCTTCTTCCTTTCCAATTTTTATCCCTTTGACTTCCTTATGTTGTGTAATTGCTCTCGCTAGAATTTCAAGTACTATATTGAAAAGATATGGAGAGAGAGGGCAGCCTTGTCTAGTCCCTGATTTTGGTGGGATTGCTTCGAATTTCTCTCCATTTATTTTGATGTTGGCTACTGGTCTGCTGAATATTGCCTTTACTAAAATTAGGTATGGGCCCTGAATTCCTGTTCTTTCCAGGACTTTTTGCATGAAAGAATGATGAATGATCGTTTTGATGTGCTCTTGGATTCGGTTGGCAAGAATTTTATTTAGTATTTTTGCATCGATATTCATAAGAGAAATTGGCCTGTAGTTCCCTTTCTTTGTTGGATCTTTTTGTGGTTTAGGTATTAGCGTAATTGTGGCTTCGAAAAATGAATTGGGCAGTGTTCCTTCTGTCTCTATTTTGTGGAATAGTTTGAAAAGTATTGGTGTTAAGTCTTCTTTGAAGGTCTGGTAGAATTCTGCACTAAAACCATCTGGTCCCGTACTTTTTTTGGTTGGGAGGCTTTCATTATATCTGAGATTTTATCACAAAATCTGAGTGTTTTTCCAAAAATATCATTAATTTTATAAATTATCTTATGGTATCCTCATTTTATCATATGTATGTTATATGAAAAACTTCAGCTTTATTTGAAAAGGTCTCCTCTTCCTTCAATTATATTCTAAATATATTTGTATGCTTATCAGTGTATCTTAGATTTTCCAAAAATATTCTTCCTTTACCATATGTAATCCTCAATTTTATGATCCATATGTTAGATTAAAATCTTCAGTTCTACCAACAAATATCTCCACCTCCATTTTCAATTTTATTCCAATTATATTTGGATGCCTATCGTTGTATCTGAGTTTTTTTTTAAATAATCTAAAATTTTATCAGTTATCCTATATAATCCTCAATTTTATCATCATAGTTTAGATGAAAAGTTTCAGTTTTATCAGAAAATATCTCCACTTCACTTTTCAATTATATTCTATTTGTATTTGTATGCAGATTAGTATTTGTATGGAGATATTTTCTGATAAAAAATGAAGATTTTTGTATATCATTTCTGAGTAAAATATGAAAATTCATGTCAAACTGTTAAAATTTGAAGATTTTTGTAGTAATTTTCACAGATACAATGGTAAGCATATAGAAATAATATAGTTGAAAAAGGAAAAATGAATGGTGATATTTTCCATGATGTATATCTGATAAAAGTATAGAAATTCATAAGAAAACTTTAAATTAGATTTTTGTGGTAATTTTCACAGATATAATGCTAGCCATACAAATATCATTAGAATGTAACTGTAAAATGATGTGGAAACATTTTTCCTATAAAACTGAAGATTTTCCTCTAAGATATGTTTGATAAAATTGAGGAAATCTTAGGATAATTTATAAAATTCAAGTATTTTTTGCAAAAAAATCAGATGCAATGATAAGATTACAAAGACAATTAGAATACAATTGAAAAAGGAAGACGAGACATTTTCTGATAAAACTGAAGTTTTGCATATAACATATGTATGGCACAAATGAGGATTGCATAGGATAACTGATAAAATTGAATATTTTCTTAGAAAATTCTCAGATACAAGGATAGGCATACGGATATAATAAGAATATATATGAGAAAGTAGCTGGAGACTTTTTTGAATAAAACTTAAGATTTTCACCTAACATATGTATGATAAAATGGATGATAACACAGAAAACTTGATAAAATTGAAGGTTTTTTTTTGATAAAATCTCAGATATACTTAAAGGCATACTAATACAATTAGAATATAAGTGAAAAAGAAAGTGGAGATATTTTCTGATAAAACTGAAAATTTTTGTATAATATTTCTAATAAAATTTTGGAAATTCACGTGAAAATGTTAAAACTTGAAAATTTTGTGGTAATTTTCACATATACAATGGCAGGATTAAAACACAATTTGAATGTAATTGAAAAATGGAATAGAGACATTTTCTGATAAAACAGAAGATTTCATATAACATATTTCAGATAAAGTAAGGGAAAATCATAGTTAAAATTTAAAAATTGTAGATTTTTGAGGTAATTTTCACAAATACAACGGTAAGCATACAAATTCAATTAGAACGTAATTGAAAAATTAATTGGAACCATTTTCCTATAAAACTTAAGAAAATCCTCTAGCATACGTATGTTAAAATTGAGGATAGCATAAGGTAATTTATAGCATCAAAGGTTTTTTGAGAAAAACTCAGTTGCAATGATAAGCATACAAATACACTTAGAATACAATTGAAAAAAGAAGAGGTGATATATTCTGATAAAATTGAAGATTTTCCTTTAACAAATGTATGATAAAATTGAAGATTACATAGCATAATTGATAAAAATAAAGATTTATTCAGAAAAAACTCAGATACAATGATAGGCATACAAATACAATTAGAATACAATTGAAAAAGGAAAAGGAGACATAGTCGGTTAATTCTAAAGATTTACATCTAACTCATGTATGATAAAATGAATGATAACTTAAGAAAATTCATGAAATTGAAGATTTTTTGGATAAAATCTCATATTCAATGAAAGACATACAAAAACTGTATGATTATAAACAAAAAAGAAATTGGAGATATTATCTGATAAAACTGATGTCTTTTCTATAATATTTCTGATAAAATTATGGAAATTTATGAGAAAATATTAAAATTTGAAGATTTTTATTGTAATTTTCACAGGTACAATGTTAGGTATACACTTAATAAAATATTTGAAAAAGGAAGTAGAGATATTTTCTAATAAAGCAAAAGAATTTTGCAGAACATATATCTGATAAAATTATGAAAACTCATAAGTAAACTGTAAAATTTGTAGATTTTTGTTGTAATTTTCACAAAAAATTTCTAAAAAAATCTTCAATTTAATCAGTTATCCTATGTAATACTCAATGTTATCATACATATGTTAATTGAAAATATTCAGATTTATCAGAAAATATCTCATCTTAATCTTTCAATTGTATTCTAATAGTCTTTGTTATCTTATCATTGTATCTGAGTATTTTGCAAAAAATATCATAAATTTTATAAATTATCCTAACTTTTCCTCAATTTTATCACACATATGTTAGAGGAAAATCTTCAGTTTCATTGGAATTTGGCTACACTTCCTTTTTCAATTACATTCTAACTTTATTTGTGTGCTTACCATTATATCTGTGAAAATTACCAGAAAAGTCTTCAATTTTTAAATTTTTCCTCTGAATTTCCCTTACGTTATCAGAAATAAGTTTTATGAAATCTATAATTTTATAAGAAAATGTTCCACTTCTGTTTCAATTATATGATAATTCTATTTCTATGCCTATGACTGTATGTAAGATTTTTCCCAAAATATCTACAATTTTATCAGATATCCTATATAACCATCAATTTTATCATGGATATTTTTGATGAAAATTTTCAGTTCTATCATAAAATTTCTCCACTTCCTTTTTCAATTGAATTCTAATTATATTTGTATAGCCATCATTGTATTTGTGTTTTTTTTTCAAAAAGTTCTTTAATTTTATACAATCTTATGTTATCCTCAATTTTCTCATACATATGTTAGAGGAAAATGTTCATTTTATACACAAATGTCTCCATTTCCCTTTTCAATTACATTCTAATTGTATTTATATGCCTATTATTATAACTGAGGATTTTTTAATAATATTCAATTTTATAAATTATGTTATGTTAACCTCATTTTTATCATACATATATTAAATGAAAACCTTCAGTTTTATATGCAAATGTGTCCATATGTCTTTTAGTTATAATCTAATTGTATTTTTATTTCTATCATTGTATCTGAGATTTTTTCTGAATAAGTCTTCAATTTTATTAATTATCTCATATAATCCTCAATTTTATCATAAATGTGTTAGTTAAAAATATTCAGTTTTATTAGAAAATGTATCCTTTTCCTTTTTCAATTATATTCAAATAATATTTGCATGCTTATCATTGATTCTGAGTTTTTTTCAATATATCTTCAATTTTATAAATTATCTTAAGTTATCCTCAATTTTCTCATACATATGTTAGAGGAAAATCTTCAGTTTTATAGGAAAATGTCTCCAATTCTTTTTGCAATTACATTCTAATTGTATTTGTATGCATACCATTGTATCTGTAAAATTTACCACAAAAATCTTCAATTTTTAAATTTTTCCTATGAATTTCTCTTATTTTATATGAAATATGTCACATAAAATCTTCAGTTTTATCAGAAAATGTCTCCAATTCCTTTTCCAATTATGTGATAATTTTGTTTGTATGCCTATCATTTTAGTTGAGATTTTTCCAAGAAAATCTTCAATTTTATCAGTTATCCTATGTAATCCTCACTTTTATCATACATATGTTAGATGAAAATCTTCAGATCTATCAGAAAATGTGTCTAGTTCCCTTTTCAATTGTATTCTAATTGTATTTGTATGCCTATCACTGTATCTGAGATTTTTCCAAAACAAATCTTCAATTTTATCAGATATTGTTCCCCCTGACCCCCAAAGATCCCACATGCCCTTTTCACTCCCCCTGCTCCCTCATCCACCCCTTCCCACTTCCCTGTTCTGGTATTCCCCTACACTGTTGCTTTGATCCTTTCCAGTACCAGTGTCCACTCCTTTCTTCTTGTCGGACATCATTTAGTATGTGAATTATGTCTTTGATGTCCCAATATTCTAGGCTAATATCCACTTATCAGTGAGTGCATACCATGGGTATTCTTTTGAGACTGGGTTAACCTCACTTCGAATGATGTTCCCCAGCTCCATCCATTTCTCTTAGAATTTCATGAATTCATTGTTTCTAATGGCTGAATAGTACTCCATTGTGTATATATACCACATTTTTTGTATCCATTCCTCTGTTGAGGTACATCTGGTTTATTTACAGCTTCTGGATATTATAAATAATATAGTGGAGCATGTATCCTTATTGCATGCTGGGGAATCTTCTGGGTATATGCCCAGGAGAGGTATGGCTGGGTCCTCTGGAAGTATCGTGTACAGTTTTCTGAGCAACCTCCAGGCTGATTTCCAGAGTGGTTTTACCAGCTTGCACTCCCACCAGCAGTGTAGGAATGTTCCTCTTTCTCCACATCCTCGCCAACACCTGATGTCTCCTGAGTTTTTAATCTTAACCATTCTGACTTGTATGAGGTGAAATCTCAGGGTTGCTTTGATTTACATTTCTCTAATAACTTATGATATTGAACATTTTTTAATGTGTTTCTCTGCCATCTGAATTTCTTCAGGTGAAAAGTCTTTGTTTAGCTCTGTACTCTATTTTTGGATAGGGTTATTTGATTTTCTGGGGTCTAACTTCTTGAGTTCTTTGTATACGTTGGATATTAGCCCTCTGTCAGATATAGGGTTGGTGAAGATCTTTTCCCAATTTGTTGGTTGCTGATTTGTCCTTTTGACAGTGTCTTTTGCCTTACAGAAACTTTGTAATTTTATGAGGTCCCATTCTTCTATTCTTGCTCTTAGAGCAAAAGCAATGGGTGTTCTGTTCATGAACTTTCCCTTTGAGCCAATGTCCTCAAGGGTCTTCCCCAGTTTCTTTTCCATTAATTTTAGTGTGTCTGGTTTTATTTGGAGGTCATTAATCCACTTGGAGTTGAGCCTGGTACAAGGAGATAAGAGTGGATCAATTATCATTCTTCTGCATGTTGATCTCCAGTTGAGCCAGCACATTTGTTGAAAAGGCTATCTTTTTCCACTGGATGTTTTCAGCTCCTTTGTCGAAGATCAATTGGCCATAGATGTGTGTGTTTACTTCTGGGTCTGGAATTCTATTCCATTGACCCACCTCCCTGTCACTGTACCAAAACCATGTAGTTTTTAACACTACTGCTCTATAGTATTGCTTGAGGTCCAGGATATTGTTTCCCCCAGAAGTTTTTTTTACTGTTGATGGTAGTTTTAGCAACCCTGGTTTTTTTGTTATTTCAGTTGAATTTGGGAATTGCTCTTCCTAACCCTATTAAGTTCTAATTTACTCTATATTCCTATGATGGTATGTGAGTTTTTTAAAATAAGTATTCAATTTTATAAATTATGTTATATTATTCTCAGTTTTATAATACATATATTAGAGGAAAATCTTCAGTTTTATATGAAAATGTCTTTAAGTCTGTCTTAGTTATAATCTGTTTCTACTTTTATGTCTATCATTGTATCAGAGTTTTTTCCAAATAAATATTCAATTTTATATATTACCCTAGTAATCCTTTATTTTATCATACATATGTTAGATGAAAATTTTCAGTTTTATCTGAAAATGTGTCCACTTTGTTTTTCAATTGTATTCTAATTGTATTTCTATGCCTATCATTGCATATGAATTCTTTCCAAAAAATTCTTTAACTTTATAAATTACCTTGTGATATCCTCAATTTATCATATGTATGTTATATGAAAATCTTCAGTTTTATAAAAAAAGGTCTCAACTTCCTCATTCAATTATATTCTAAATGTATTTGTATGCCTATTATTGTATCTGAGATTTTTTTCAAAAAAAATCTTCAATTTTATATATTAAGTTATCCTCAATTTTATCATAAATATGTTAGAGGAAAAGCTTCCATTTTAATTGACAATGTCTCCACTTCATTTTTCGATTACATTCTAATTGTTTGTATGCCTGCCATTGTATATGTGAAAATTACAACAAAATCTTCAATTTTTAATTTTTCCTATGATTTTCCCTTACTTTATCAGAAATGTGTTATACAAAATCTTCAGTATTGTCAGAAAATGCCTCTACTTCATTTTTAATTATGAGATAATTCTATTTCATGCCTCTCAGTGTTTCTGAGCACTTTCCTAAAAAATCCTTAATTTTATCA
Organism: Apodemus agrarius; assembly: GCA_964023405.1. Classification (NCBI taxonomy): domain Eukaryota; kingdom Metazoa; phylum Chordata; class Mammalia; order Rodentia; family Muridae; genus Apodemus; species Apodemus agrarius. Next base: position 83,262,437 of record OZ030020.1, read on the forward strand.
GTTATCATATGTAATCCTCAATTTTATCATGCATATGTTAGATTAAAATCTTCAGTTCACCAGAAAATATCTCCAATTAGATTTTCAATTATATTTTAATTTTATTTGGATGCCTATCATTGTATCTGAGGTTTTTTTTCAAATAAAACCCCTACAATTTTAGCAGTTACCTTATGTAATTCTCAATTTTATCATGTATATTTTAGATGAAAATCTTCAGTTCTAACAGAAAATATCTCCACTTCCCTTTTCATTTATATTCTAATTGTGTTTGTATGCCGACAATTGTATCTGAGTTTTTTCCAAATAAATCTTCAATTTTATCAATTATCATTTGTAATCCTCAATTTTTTCATTCGAAGTTCAGATGAAAATCTTCAGGTCTTTACGCAAATATCTCCCCTTCCTTTTTCAATAATACTCTAGTTGTATTTGTATGCCTATTCTTTTATCTGAGTTTTTGTTTTCCAAAATATCTTCAATATTATAAATTGTCTTATGTTATCCTCAATTTTAACATACAAATGTTAGGTGAAAATCTTCAGTTCTATCAGAAAATATGTCTATTTCTTTTTTAATTGCATTCTAATTGTATTTGTAAGCCTATCATTGTATCTGTGAAAATTACCACAAAATCTTCAAATTTTACAGTTTTCCTATGTATTTCCATCATTTTATCAGATATATGTTGTGCAAACTTCTTCATATTATCAGAAAAATCTCCACTTCCTTTTTCAACTATATTATCACCTTATTTGTATGCCTACCATTGTATCTGTGACAATTACCACAAAATACTTCAAAGTTAATATTTTCTCATGAATTTCCATAATGTTATCAGAAATGTTATACAAAAACTTCAGTTTTATCAGAAAATGTCTCCCCTTTCTTTTTCACTTATATTTTAATTATATTTTCATGCCTTTCATTGTATCTGAGATTTTATCAAAAATATCTTTAATTTTCTCAATTTTCCTATGTTGTCATCTATTTTGTAATATATAAGTTAAATGTAAATGTTCAGAATTAAAGATAAATGTCTCCACTTCCTTTTTCAATTTTATTCTAATTGTATTTGTATACCCATCATTGTATCTGTGTTTTTTCTGAATAAATTTCAATTTTATCATTAATCCTATTTAATCCTCAATTTTATCATAGAAATTTTAGATGAAAGTCTTCAATTTTCTCAGAAAATGTCTATGTTGTCATTTATATTCTAATTGTATTTGTATGCTTATCATTTCATCTTAATTTTTTGAAAAAATATCTTCAATTTTATAAAATATGTTAAGTTATCCTCAATTTTATCATATATATGTTAGAGGAAAATCTTCAGTTTTATAGGAAAATTTCTCCACTTCTTTTTTTAATTACACTCTAATTTTTTACAGATAAAATTTTATCTGTTAAAATTACCACAAAAATCTTCAGATACAATGATGAGATTTCAAATACTATGAGAATTCAATTGAAAAAGAAGATGAGATGTTTTCTCTTAAAACTGAAAATTCTCATTTAACATATGTATGATAAAATTGAGGATTCCATACTATAACTGATTAATTTCAAGTTATTCTCTACTAAAACCTCAGATACAATAATAGGCTTACAAATACAATTAGAATATAATTGAAAAAGGAGGTGGAGATATTTTTGTATAAAACTGAAGATTTTCATCTAACATATGTATGATAAAATTGAGAATAACATAGGATAATATTTAAATCTGAAGATATTTTTGAAACAGAAAACCCAGATACAATGATAGGCATACAAATACAATTACAATACAATTGAAAAATGATGTTGAGATATATTCTTTTAATTCTGAAGCTTTACATATACCTTATGGATGATAACATAGAAAAATTGATAAAATAGATTTTCGTGATAAAATCTCAGATACAATGAAAGGCCTACATGTACAACAATAAATATGTGGAAAAGAAAGTGGAGACATTTTCTGATAAAACTGAAGATTTTTGCATAACATTTCTGATTAAATTATGGAAATTCTTGTGAAAATGTTAAAATTTGAAGATTTTTGTGGTAATTTTCAAAGATACAATGGTAGGCATGCAAATAAATAATAATATAGATGAAAAAGGAAGTGGAGATATTTTCTGATAAATCTGAAGAATTTTGTATAACATATATCTGATAAAATTATGGAAATACATAAGAAAATTTGAAGATTTTTGTGGTAATTTTCACAGATACAATGATAGACTTACAAACACAATTAGAAAGTAATTGAAAAAAGGAATTGAGACATTTTCTAATAAAACTGAAGATTTTCAACTAACATATGTATGTTGAAATTGAGGATTACATGACATAATTTATAAAATTGAAGATATTTGGAAAATTAAAACTCAGATACAAGGATAGGCATACAAATACAGCTAAAATATTATTGAAAAAGGAAGAGGACACATTTTTGTAAAGAACTAAAGATTTTCATCTAAAATATATATGATAAAATTAAGAATACATAATATAATTGATAAAATTAAAGATTTATTTGGAAAACTATTGAGCTACAATGATCTGCATACAAATACAATTAGAAAATAATGGAAAAGGGAAGTTGAGATATTGTCTGATTGAACTGAAGATTTTCATCTAACATATGCATGATAAAATTGAAGATTACATAGGATAACTGATAAAATTTTAGATTTTTAAAAAAAATAACTCAGATACAATAATAGGCATCCAAATATAAAAAGGATATAATTGAAAAAGGAAGTGGAGATTTTTTTGGTAGAACTGAATATTTTAATCTAACATGTATCATAAAATTGAGGATTATACATAACTGATAAAATTGAAATTTTTTTTTGGATAAAAACTCAGTAATAATGATAGGTATACAAACAGAATGATCACATATTTGAAAATGAACTTGAGATATTTCTGACAAAAGTGAAGATTTCATATAACATATTACTGATAAAGTATGGGAAATTCATATGAAAAATTTAAGAATTGAAAATTTTGTGGTAATATTCACAGATACAATGGTAGGCATACAAATACAATAAGAATGTAGTCAAAAAATGAAGTAGAGATATTTTTATTTAAAATTGAAAGTTTGCCTCTAATATATCTATGATAAAATTGATAACTTAAGATAATTTATAAAATTGAAGATTTTTAAAAAAAATACTCAGATACAATGATAGGAATACAAATACATACAGAAAAAAATTGAAGGAGGAAGTGGAGAGATTTTCATATAAAAGTGAAGATTTTCATATAACATATCTATGATAAAATTAAGATATCATAATGTAATTTATAAAATTAAAGATTTTTTGGAAAAACACTCAATTACAATGAAAAGCATAGAAATACAATTAGAATACAACTGAAAATGAAGTGGAGACATTTTCTGATAAAACTGAAGATTTTCATCTAACATATGTATGATAAAATAAAGGATTACTAGGGTAATTGATAAAATTGAAGATTTTTGCACAAAACTCAGACATAGTGATAGGCATGAAAATACAATTAGAATATAACTAAAAGAGACATGGAGACATTTTCATATAAAACTGAAAATTTTCATATAATATATGTATGATAAAATGAGGATAACAACATTATTTATAAAACAGTATTTTTTAAAAAAATAGAAACATTTATAGGTATATAAATATAATTAGAATGCAATTGAAATAGGAAATGGAGATATATTTGTAAATTAATGAAGATTTTCATGCAACATGTATGATAAAATTGAGGTTAACTTAAAATAATGTATAAATTTGAAGATTTAAATAATAAACCTCAAATACAATGATAGCCATACAAATATAATTAGAATTCATTTGAAAAAGAAGTGGAGACATTTTATGATAGAACTGAAGATTTTCATCTAAAATATGCTTGATAAAATTGAGGATTATATAGGATATCTGATAAAATTAAATATTTTTTTTGGAAAAATCTCACATACAATGATAGTTATACAAATAGAATCATCAGATAATTTCAAAGGAAGTGGAAACATTTTCTGATTACACTAATGATTTTGTATAACATATTTCTGAGAGAGTAGGGAAATTCATAGGAAAAATTTAGAAATTGAAGATTTTTGTGCTAATTTTCACACATACAATGGTACACATACAAATACAATTAGAATGTAATTGAAAAAGGGAGTGGAGACATTTTCCAATAAAACTGATGATTTTCCTCTAATCTTTGTATGATAAAATTGAAGATAACTTAAGGTAATTTATGAAATTGAGGTTTTTTTGGAAAAAGAACTCATATGCAATGATAAGCATACAAATACAATTAGAATACAATTGAAAAAGGAAGAGGAGATATTTTGTGATAAGACTGAGAATTTTTATCTAATATATGTTTGATAAAATTGAGAATTACAAAGGGTAATTGATAAAATTGAAGATTTATTCAATTTTTTATTCCAAAAAACTCGGATAGAATAATAGGCATGCAAATACCATTAAAATACAATTGAAAAAATGACAGGGAGTCATATTCTGTTAATTCTGAAGATTTACATCTAACTTATGGATGATAACATAAGAAAGTGATAAAATTGAAGATTTTTTAATGAAATCTCAGACTCAAGGAAAGGCATACAAATACAGCTATAAATAAGTGAAGAAGAAAGTGAAGATATTTTCTGATAAAACTGAAGATTTTTGTATATCATTTCTGAGAAAATTATGGGAATTCATGTCAAAATGTCAAAATTTGAAGATTTTTGTTGCAATTTTCACAGATACAATGGTAAGCATATAAATAATGATATAGTTGAAAAAGGGAGTGGATATATTTTCTGATAAATCTGAGGAATTTTGCATAACATATATCTGATAAAATTATGGAAATTCATAGGAAAACTGTAAAATTTGAATATTTTTGTGGTAACTTTCACAGATACAATGGTAGGCATACAAATATAATTAGAATGTAATTGTAAAAGGATGTGGAGACATTTTCAAATAAAACTGAATATTTTCCTCTTACTAGTGTTTGATGAAATTGAGGAAAACTTAGGATAATTTATAAAATTGAAGTATTTTTTGCAAAAAATGTCAGATTCATTGATAAGATTACAAGGACTATTATAATATAGTTGAAAAAGGAAGACTAGACATTTTCTGAAAAATCTGAAGCTTTTCATATAACATGTATGATACAAATGATTACATAGGATAACTGATAAAATTGAAGATTTTCTTAGAAAATTCTCACATACAATGATAGGAACACAAATACAATTAAAATATAATTGAAAACGTAGCTGGAGACTTTTTTTGTATAAAACTTAAAATTTTCACCTAACATTTGTATGATAAAATGGATGATAACTTAGGAAACTTGATAAAATTGAATGTTTTTTGATAAAATCTCAAATATACTTAAAGACATAGTAATACAATTAGAATATAAGTGAAAAAGAAAGTGGAGATATTTTCTGATAAAACTGAAGATTTTTGTATTTCTAATAAAATATTCCAATATTTCTAATGTAATTTTGGAAATTCATGTGAAAATGTTAAAACGTGAATGTTTTTATGGTAATTTTTACAGATAGAATGGTAGTCATAGAAATGGATAGTAATATAGCTGTAAAAGGAATTGGAGATATTTTCTGATAAATCTGAAGAATTTTGCATAACATATATCTGATAAAATTATGGAAATTCATTGGAAAACTGTAAAATTTAAAGGTTTTTGTTGGTAATTTTCGCAGATACAATGATGGGCTTACAAACACAATTAGAATGTAATTGAAAAAAGGAATAGAGAAATTTTCTGATAAAACTGAAGATTTCATATAAGGTATTTCAGGTAAAGTAAGGGAAATTCATAGTTAAAATTTAAAAATTGAAGATTTTTGAGGTAATTTTCACAGATACAATGGTAAGCCTTCAAATACAATTAGAATGTAAATGAAAAAGGAAGTGGAGCCATTTTCCTATAAAACTGATGAAAATCCTCTAACATATGTATGTTAAAATTGAGGATGACATAAGATAATTTGTAACATTGAAGATTTTTTGAAAAAAAACTCAGTTGCAATGATAAGCATACAATACACTTAGAATACAATTGAAAAAGGATGAGGAGACATATTATGATAAAATTGAAGATTTTAATCTAACATATATATGATAAAATTTAGGATCACATAGCATAATTAATAAAATTGAAGATTTATTCCGAAAAAACCCCTTCAGATACAATGATAGGCATACAAATACAATTAGAATACAATTGAAATAGCAATAGGAGACATATTCTGTTAATTGCAAAGATTTACATGTAACTAATGTATGATAAAATGAATGATAACATAAGAAATTTTATGAAATTGAAGAATATTTTGAAAAAAATTCACACTCAATGAAAGGCTTACAATAAGATTATAAGCGAAAGAGAAAGTGGAGACATTATCTGATAAAACTGAAGATATTTCTATGATATTTTTCATAAAATTAAGGAAATTTATGAGAAAATGTTAAAATTTAAAGATTTTTGTGGCAATTTTCACAGATACAATGGTAGGCACACAAATAAATAAAAATATAGTTGAAAAAGCAAATGGAGATATTTTCTGATAAATCTGAAGAATTTTGCATAACATATATCTGATAAAATCATGGAAATACATAAGAAAACTGTAAAATTTGAAGATTTTTGTGGTAATTTTCACAGATACAATGATAGACTTGCAAACACAATTAGAATGTAATTGAAAAAAGGAATTGAGAAATTTTCTGATAAAACAGAAAATATTTATCTACCATATGTATGTTAAAATTGAGGATTACATAAGATAATTTATAAAATTAAAGATTTTTTGAAAACCAAAACTCAGATACAAGGATAGACATACAAATACAACTAGAGTATTATTGAAAATGAAAGAAGACACATTTTTTAAAGAACCAAAGATTTTCATCTAACATATATATGATAAAATTGAGGATTACATAGGATAACTGATAAAATTGAAGATTTACTGGGAAAAGGTCTCCAGCTACTTTTTCAATTTTATTCTAATTGTGTTTGTATTCGTCTCGTATCTGAGAATTTTCTAAGAAAATCTTCAATTTAATCTGTTATCCTTTGTAATCCTCATTTTTTTTTATTTTTTCTAGACAGTGTTTCTCTGTGTAGTCCCAGCTGTCCTGGAAATCACTCTGTAGACCAGGCTGGCCTCGAACTCAGAAATCTGCCTGCCTCTGCCTCCCGAGTGCTGGGATTACAGGCATGTGCCACCACCGTCCGGGTTGTAATCCTCAATTTTATCATACATACGTTAATTGAAAAATTTTCAGATTTATCAGATAATGTCTTGTCTTCCTTTTTCAATTGCATTCTAATAGTATTTGTCATCTTATCATTGCATCTGAGGTTTTTTGCAAAAAATTCTTCCATTTTATAAATTATCCTTAGTTTTCCTCAATTTTATCAAACATATGTTAGAGGAAAATCTTCAGTTTTATAACAATTAGTCTCGACATCCTTTTACAACTATATTCTAATGGTACTTGTATGCATACCATTGTATCTGTGAAAATTACCATAAAAATCTTCAATTTTTAAAAATTTTCCTAAGAATTTCTCTTACTTTATCAGAAATATGCTATAGGAAATCTTTAGTATTTTCAGAAAATATGTCCACTTCCTTTTCAATCATGTGATAATTCTATCTGTATGCCTATCATTGTATCTGAGATTTTTCCAAAAAAAATCTTCAATTTTATCAGATATCCTATGTAATCCTCAATTTTATAATGCATATTTTAGGTGAAAATCTTCAGTTATATCATAAAAAGTCTCCACTTTCATTTTCAATCGAATTCTAATTTTATTTCTATTGGTATCATTTAATTTCAGTTTTTTTCAAAAAATCATCAATTTTATACATCATCTCCTATTATCCTCAACTATATCATACATATGTATGATGAATATCTTCAGTTATTTGCAAAAATGTCTCCACTTCGTTTTTTCCATTACATTCTAATTGTATCTATATGCCTATGATGGTTTGTGATTTTTTAATATATATCAAATTTTATAAATTATGTTATGTTATCCTAATTTTTAGTATTCATACATTAGATGAAAATCTCCAGTTTTATATGAAAATGTCTTCATGTCTATTTAGTTATATTCTATTTCTATTTTTATGACTATCATTTTCTCAGAGTTTTATACAAATAAATCTTCAATTTTATCAAATACCCTTCTAATACTCTATTTTATCAAACATATTATAGATGAAAATCTTCAGTTTTATCTGAAAATGTCTCCACTTTGTTTTTCAATTGTATTCCGATTGTATTTCTTTTTTAAATTTTTTTTATTTTTATTTTCTATATTCTATGTTTACATTCCAAAGGCTTTCCCCTTTCTAAATTAGCCCCCACCATATGTCCCATAATTCCTCTCCCCCTGCTATTCCCCACTCATTTCCCCACCCCACGATTTCTCTGTTCTGGGTCTACAAAACTGGATCCAATCTTTACAGGTCCAGGGTCCTCTCCATTCTTCTTCTTGGGAGTCATTTCACTTGCTAATTGTGTCTTGAGTATTTAGGGCTTCTGGGCTCATTAATATCCACTTATCAGTGATTGCATTTCATGTGTATTCTTTTGTGATTGGGTTAGCTCACTTAGGATGATATTTTCCAGATCTAACCATTTACCTACAAATTGCATGAGTTCATTATTTTTAATTGTTGTGTAGTACTTCATTGTATAAATATACCACATTTTCTGTATCCATTCCTCTTTTGAGGGATATCTGGGCTCCTTCCAATTTCTGGCTATTATAAACAAGGCTGCTATAAACATAGTGGAGCATGTGTCTTTATTGTATGCAGAGGAATCGTCTGGGTGTATGCCCAGGAGTGGTATGCCAGGGTCCTCTGGAAGTGACATGCCCAATTTTCTCAGGAACTGCCAAACTGATCTCCAGAGCGGTTTTACCATTTTGCAATCCCACCAACAGTGGAGGAGTGTTCCTCTTTCTCCACATCCTCACCAGCACCTGTTGTCTCTTGAGTTTTTAATCTTAGCCATTCTGACTGGTGCGAGGTGGAATCTCAGGGTTGTTTGGATTTGCATTTCCCTGATGACTAATGATGTTGAACATCTCTTAAGGTGTTTCTTGGCCATCTGAATTTCTTCTGGTGAAAATTCTTTGTTTAGCACTATACCACATTTTTTGATAGGGTTATTTGGTTCTTTGGGGTCTAACTTCTTGAGTTCTTTGTATATATTGGATATTAGCCCTCTGTCGGATGTGGGGTTGGTGAAGATCATTTCCCACTTTGTTGGTTGCCATTTTGTCCTTCTGACAGTGTCCTTTGCCTTACAGAACCTTTGGAATTTTATGAGGTCCCATTTGTCAATTCTTGATCTTAGAGCATAAGCTATTGGTGTTCTGTTCAGGAGCTTTCCCCCTGTGCCCATGTCCTCCAGGGTCTTCCCAAGTTTCTTTTCTAATAGTTTCAGTGTGTCTGGTTTTATGTGGAGGTCCTTGATCCACTTGGAGTTGATCTTAGTACAAGGAGATAAGAGTGGGTCAATTCGCATTCTTCTGCATGGTGACCTCCAGTTGAACCAGCACCATTTGTTGAAAAGGCTATCTTTTTTCCACTGGTTGGTTGTGGCTCCTTTATCAAAGATCAAGTGACCATAATTATGTGGGTTCATTTCTGGGTCTTCAATCCTATTCCATTGATCTACCTGCCTGTTGCTGTACCAATACCATGCAGTTTTTAACACAATTGCTCTGTAGTACTACTTGAGGTCAGGGATATTGATTCCCCCAGAAGTCCTTTTATTGTTGAGAATAGTTTTAGCTATCCTGGGTCTTTTATTGCTCCAGATGAATTTGAGAATTGCTCTTTCTAGATCTATGAAGAATTGATTTGGGATTTTAATGGGGATTGCATTGAATCTGTAGATTGCTTTTGGCAAGATGGCCATTTTTACTATATTGATCCTGCCAATCTAGGAGCAAGAAATATTTTTCCATCTTCTGAGGTCTTCTTCGATTTCTTTCTTCAAGGACTTGAAGTTCTGTCATACAGATCTTTTGCTTGTTTGGTTAGAGTTACGCCAAGGTACTTTATGTTGTTTGTGGCTATTGTGAATGGGGTTATTTCTCTAACTTCTTTCCCAGCCTGCTTGTCCTTTGAGTACAAGAAGGCTACTGATTCGCTTGAGTTAATTTTATAACCAGCCACTTTGCTGAAGTTGTTTATCAGCTGTAGAAGTTCTCTGGTGGAGTTTTTTGGATCGCTTAAGTAGACTATCATATCGTCTGCAAATAATGATACTTTGAATTTTTCCTTTCCAATTTGTATCCCTTTGACTTCCTTATGTTTTCTAATTGCTCTCGCTAGAACTTCAAGTACTATATTGAAAAGATATGGAGAGAGGGGCAGCCTTGTCTAGTCCCTGATTTTAGTGGGATTGCTTCAAGTTTCTCTCCATTTATTTTGATGTTGGCTACTGGTTTGCTGTAGATTGCTTTTACTATGTTTAGGTATGGGCCTTGAATTCCTGCTCTTTCCAAGACTTTTAGCATGAAAGGATGCTGAATTTTGTCGAATGCTTTTTCAGCATCTAATGAGATGACCATGTGGTTTTTTTTCTTTTAGTTTTTTTATGTAGTAGATTACATTGATGGATTTCCGTATATTGAACCATCCCTGCATCCCTGGAATGAAGCCTACTTGATCATGGTATGCCTAACATTCTATCTGATTTTTTCAAAAAAATCTTTAATTTTGTAAATTACCTTGTGAGATCCTCAATATTTCATATGTATGTTATATGAAATTTTTCAGTTTTATTGAAAAGTTCTTCACTTCCTCATTCAATTATATTCTAAATGTATTTGTATGCCCATCATTGCATCTGAGTTTTTTCAAAATAATATTTAATTTTACATATTATCTTAAGTTATCCTCAATTTTATCATACATATGTTAGAGTAAAATCTTAAAATTTAATTGAAAATTTCTCCCCTTTCTCAATTACATTCTAATTGTATTTGTATGCCTACCATTGTATCTCTGAAAATTACCACAAAAATTTCAATTTTTAAATTTTTCTTCTGACATTCTCTTACTTTATCAGAAATGTGTTGTACAAAATCTTCAGTTGTCAGAAAATGTCTCCATTTCATTTTCAATTATGACATAATTCTATTTGTATGCCTAACAGTGTAACTGAGCTTTTTCAAAAGAAATCTTCAATTTTATCAATTACCCTAGTAATCCTTTATTTTATCATACATATATTAGATGACAATCTTCAGTTTTATCAGAAAATGTCTCCACTTCGTATTTCTGTGGTATTCTAATTATATTTCTATGCCTATCATTGTATCTGAGTGATTTTCAAAAAACATCTTTAATTTTATAAATTACCTTATCATATCCTCATTTTATCATATGTATGTTGTATGAAAATCTTCAGTTTTTAATGAAAATGTCTCTACTTCACCCTCCAATTATATTCTAAATGTATTTGTATGCCTATCATTGTATTTGAGTTTTTTCCAAAGAATCTTAAATTTTATAAATTAGCTTATGTTGTTCTCAATTTTATCATACATATTTTAGAGGAAAATATTCAATTTTGAATAAAAATATCTCCACATCATTTTTAGATTACATACTAAGTGTACTTGTATGCCTACCCTTTTATCTGTGAACATTTCAACAAAAGTTTTCAATTTTTAAATTTTTCCTATGAACTTCTCTTACTTTATCAGTAATATGTTATAAGAAATCTTCAGTTTTCTCAGAAAATGTCTCCACTTCATTTTCAATTATGAGATAATTCTATTTGTATGCCTATCATTATATCTGAGTTTTTTGCAAAGAAATCTTCAATTTTATCAGTTATCATATTTAATCCTCAATTTTATGATACATATGTTAGATTAAAATCTTCAGTTCTACCAGAAAATATCTCCACATTCCTTTTCAATTATCTGATAATTCTATTTGTATGCCTATCATTGTATCTGAGGGTTTTTTCCAAAAAAATCTAAAATGTTATTAGTTATCTTATGTAATCCTCAATTTTATCATGCATATTTAAGATGAAAATCTTCAGTTCTTATCAGAAAATATCTCCACTTTCCTTTTCAATTGTATTCTAATTGTATTTGTATGCAGAATATTTTATCTGAGTATTTTTCCAAATAAATCTTCAATTGTATCAATTACCTTATGTAATCCTCAATTTTCTCATACATATGTTAGATAACAATCTTCAATTCTTCACAAAATTGTGCCCTCTTCTTTTTTCAATAATACTCTAGTTGTATTTGTATGCCTAAACATATATCAGAGATTTTGTTTTCCAAAATATCTTCAATTCTTTAAATTATCTCATGTAGTCCTCACTTTAAACATACATATGTTAGATGAAAATCTTCAGTTTTATCAGAAAATATCTTCATTTATTTTTCACTTATTTATAGTTATATTTGTATGCTTTTCATTGCATCTGAGATGTTATCCAAAAATCTTCATTTTTATCAATTATCCTATGTTATCATCCATAAGTTAGATGTAATGCTTCAGAATTAACAGAATATGTCTCCATGTCCTTTTTCAATTGTATTCTAATTGTATTTGTATGCCTATCATTGTATCCAAGTTTTTTCTGAATATATCTTCAATTTTATCAATTATCTTATGTAATTCTCAAATTCATCCTACATATGTTAGATAAAAATCTTCAGTTTTATAAGAAAATGTCTCCTCTTCCTTTTTCAATTGTATTGTAATTGTATTTGTTTGCTTATTACTTATTATTTTTTTCAAATAATCTTCAATTTCATAAATTACATTTAGTTATCCTCAATTTTATCATGTATATGTTAGTGGAAAATCTTGTTTTTTAGGTACATTTTTCACTTCCGTTTTCAATTACATTCTAATTGTGTTTGTATGCATACAAATGTATCTGTGAAAATTACAAATCTTCAATTTTATCAGTTATTATATGTAATCCTCAAGTTTATGATACATATGTTAGATTAAAATCTTCAGATCTACCAGATAATATCTCCAATTCCCTTTTCAATTTCATGCTAATTCTATTTGGATGCCTATCATTTTTCAAAAAAAAAATTAAAATTTTATCAGTTATCCAATGTAATCTTCAATTTTATCATGCATATTTTAGATGAAAATGTTCAATTCTATGTGAAAATATCTCCACTTCCCTTTTCAATTCTAATTGTATTTGTATGCAGATCATTGTATCTGTGCATTTTTACAAATAAATCTTCAATTTTATCAATTATTTTAGGCAATCCTTAATATTATCATACAAATTTTAGATGAAAACCTTCAGTTCATTACAAAAATGTGTCCTCTTCCTTTTTCAACAATACTCTAGTTGTATTTGTTCACCTATCCTTGTATCTGAGTTTTTGTTTTCCAAAATATCTTAAATTTTATAAACTACCTTATGTAATCCTCAATTTTAAGATACGTTTGTTAGATGAAAATCTTATAAGAAGATGACTCTATTCCTTTTTTCAATTACATTCTTATTCTGCTTTTAAGCTCATCATTGTATCTCTGAAAATTACCACGAAATTCTTCAAATTTTAAATTTTTCTTATGAATTTCTATAATTTTTCAGATATGTTATACAAAACTCATCAGATTTATCAGAAAATATCTCCACTTAGTTTTTCAACTATATTATTACTCATTTCTATGTCTTCCATTGTATCTCTGAAAATTACTACAAAAAATCTTCAAATTTTACAGTTTTCCTATGAATTTTCATAATTTTATCAGATGTATATTATGCAAAATTCCTCAGATTTATCAGAAAATATCTCTAATTCCTTTTTGAGCTATATTATTATTTATTTATATATTGACCATGTGAAAATTACCAGAAAAATATTCAAATTTTCATTTTTCACATGAATTTCCATAATTTATTCAGTAATGTTATTCAAAAATCTTCAGTTTTACCTGAAAATGTCTCCACTGCCTTTTTTACTTATTTATGGTTGTAGTTGTATGACTTTCATTTTATTTGAGATTTTAATCACAAAAATCTTCAATTTTATCAATTTTCCTATGTTTTCATCCATTTTATCATCCATACATTATATGTAAAGCTTCAGAATTAACATAATATGTCTCCACGTCCTTTTTCAATTGTATTCTAATTGTATTTGTATGCCTATCATTGTATCTGAATTTTTCTGAACAAATCTTCAATTTTATCAATTGTCCTATGTAATTCTCAATTTTATCATACATTTGTTAGATAAAAATCTTCAGTTTTATCAGAAAATGTCTCCTTTTCCCTTTACAATTGTATTCTAATTGTATTTCTATGCTTATCATTGCATCTGAGATTTTTATCAAAAAATCTTCAATTTCATGAATTAACTTAGGTTATTCTCAATTTTATCATACATATGTCAGAGGAAAATCCTCAGTTTTTATGAGAAAATATCTCCACTTCTTTTTGTAATTACATTCTAATTGTATTTGTATGTAAACCATTGTATCCATGAAAATTACTACAAAAATCTTCAATTTTTAACTTTTTCCTATAAATTTCCCTTATTTGATATGCAACCTTTTATACTAAATCTTCAGTTTTATCAGAAAATGTCTCCACTTCCTTTTTCAATTATGTGATAATTATATTTGTATCCCTATCATTGCTCTGAGATTTTTCAAAGAAATCTTTAATTTTATTAGTTATCCTACGTAATCCTCAATTTTACCATACACATGTTAGATGAAAATCTTCAGTATTATCACAAAATATGTCCAGTTCCTTTTTCAATTATATTCTAATTGTATTTGTATGCCTATAATGTATCTGAGTTTTCATTTTCAAAAATCTTTAGATTTAAAAATTATCTTATGTTATCCTCAATTTTATCATACATGTTAGATGAAAATATTCACTTTTATATAAAAATGTCTCCACCTCGTTTTTCGATTATATTCTAATTGTATTTGTATGCCTATCATTGTATCTGAGTTTTTTTCTGAATGAACCTTCAATTTAATCAATAATCCTATGTAATTCTCAATTTTATCATACATATGTTAAATGACAATCTTCAGTTTTATCAGAAAGTCTCTCTTCTTCCTTTTTCAATTATATTCTAAATGCATTTGTATGCTTATCATTGTATTGTGTTTGTTTTGCAAAAAAATCATCAATTTTTTACATTATCCTAAGTTTTCCTCAATTTTATCTCACTTATGTTAGAGGAAAATCTTCAGTTTTATAGGAAAATGTCTCCACTTCCTTTTTCAATTATATTCTAAATGTATTTATATGCTTACTATTACATCTGTGAAAATTACCACAAAATTCTTCAATTTTTCATTTTCACATGAATTTCCATAAATTAATCAGAAATGTTATACAAAAATCTTGTTTTATCAGAAAAAGTCTCCACTTTTTTCACTTATTTATACTTGTATTTGTATGCCTTATATAGTATCTGAGATTTTATCACATAAATCTTCATTTTTATCAATTTTCCTATGTTATCCTTTTTATCATCCATAAGTTAGATGTAAAGCTTCATTATTAACATAATATGTCTCCAGGTGTTTTTCAATTGTATTCTAATTGTATTTGATGCCTATCATTGTATCAGAGGTTTATTCTGAATAAATTTTCAATTTTATCAATTTTGCAATGTAATTCTCAATTTAATCATTCATATGTTAGACAAAAAACTTGTTTTGTGAGAAAATGTCTCCTTTTCCTTTTTCAATTGTATACTAATTGTATTTGTATGCTTATCATTGCATCTGAGTTTTTATCAAGAAAATCTTCAATTTCATGAATTAACTTAAGTTATCCTCAATTTTATCATACATATGTTAGAGGAAAATCTTCAGTTTTATAGGAAAATGGCTCCACTTCTTTTTGCAATTACATTCTAGTTGTATTTGTATGCGTACCATTGTATCTGTGAAAATTACCAAAAAATCTTCAATTTTTTAATTTTTCTTTTAATTTGCCTTATTTGATACAAAACAAGTTATATGAATTCTTCTGTTTTATCAGAAAATGTCTCCACTTCCTTTTTCAATTATGCGATAATTGTATTTGTATGCCTATCATTGTATCTGAGTTTTCATTTTCAAAAATATCTTCAGATTTAAAAATTATCTTATGCTATCCTCAATTTTATCATACATATGTTAGATAAAAATCATCAGTTTATTCACAAATGTCCCACCTCCTTTTTCAATCATATTTTAATTATATTTGTATGGCTATCAGTATATCTGGGATTTTTCTAGAGAATATCTTCAATTTAATCTATTGTCCTATGTAAACCTCAATTTTATCATACATATGTTAAAAGGAAATCTTTAGTTTTATGAGAAAATGTCTTGTCTTCCTTTTTCAAATGAATTCTAATAGTATTTGTAAGGTTATCATTGTACCTGAGTTTTTTTTTTTTGCAAAAAAATCATCAATTTTACATATTATCCTGTTTTCTTCAATTTTATCACACTTATGTTAGAGGAAAATCTTCAGTTTTATAGGAAAATGGTTCCATTTCCTTTTTCAATTACATTCTAATTGTGTTTGTATGCTTACATTTGTATCTGTGAAAATCACCACAAAAAATTCAATGTTTTAATTTTTCCTATGAATTTCCCTTAACTTATCAGAAATATGTTATACAAAATCTTTAGTTTTATCAGAAAACATCTCCCCTTCCTTTTCAATTATCTGATAATTCTATTTGTATGCCTATCATTGTATGTGGGATTTTTCCAAGAAAATCTGCAATTTGATCAGATAGCCTATGTAATCCTCAATTTTATCATGGAGATTATAGATGAAAATCTTCAGTTCTGTCATAAAATGTCTCCACTTCTTTTTTTTTCAATTTAATTCTAATTATATTTGTTTTTGTAAGTGGGTTGCTTTTCTAATTACTAGCTTTTTGATTTCTTTATATATTTTGCATATTGTCTCTCTATTGGATATGGAGTAGGTAAAAGTCTTTTCCCATTCTGAAGGTTGTCCCTTTGCACAAATGATGGTGTTATTTGCTGTTCAGAAACGTTTCATTTTCAATTGTATTCTAATTGTATTCCTATGCCTATCATTGTATCTGAGCTTTTTGTTCCAAATAATCTTTAATTTTATTAATTAGCTTATGACATCCTCAATTTATCATAAGAATTTTATATGAAAATCTTCAGTTGTGTATGAAAATGTCTCTACTTCCTCCTTCAGTTATATTCTAAATGTATTTGTATGCCTATCATTTTATCTGAGTTTTTTCAAAAAAAATCTTCAATTTTATAAATTAAGTTGACCTCAATTTTATCATAGATTTGTTAGAGGAAAATTGTCGATTTTAAACGAAAATGTCTCCACTTCTTTTTTACATTACATTCTAATTTTATTTGTATGCCTATCATTGTATTTATGAAAATTGCCACAAAATATTCTAATTTTTAAATTTTTCCAATGAACAACCCTTACTTTTTCAGTAATATGTTACAGGAAATCTTCAGTTTTGTCAGAAAATGTCTCCACTTCATTTCCAATTATGTGATGATTCTATTTGTATGCCTTTCATTGTATTTGAGGTTTTTTTTCAAAAAATATTCAATTTTATCAGTTATCATATGTAATCTTCAATTTTATGATAAATATGTTATATTAAAATCTTCTGTTATACCAGAAAATGCCTCTACTTTTCTTTTCAATTATATTCTAGTTATATTTGGATGCCTATCATTGCATCTAAGATTTTTTTCAAAAAATCTAAAATTATACGTTATTTTATGTAATCCTCAATTTTTTCATGCATGTTTTAGATGAAAATCTTCAGTTCTATCAGAAAACATCTCCACTTCTCTTTTTAATTTATATTGTTGATTTTCTCAAAAAACCAGCTCCTGGATTTGTTGATTCTTTGTATTGTTTGCTTTGTTTCTACTTGATTGATTTCAGCCCTTAGTTTGATGATTTCCTGTCTTCTACTCCTCCTGGGTGAATTAGTTTCTTTTTGTTCCAGGCTTTTCAGGTGTGCTGTTTAGCTGATAGTGTATGCTCTCTCCAGTTTCCTTTTGGAGGCACTCAGGACTATGATTTTTCCTCTTAGCACTACTTTCATTTTGTCAAGATTTGGATAAGTTGTAGTTTCATTTTCATTGAATTCTAAAAAGTCTTTGATTTCTTTATTTCTTCCTTGACCAAGGTGTCATTGAGTAAAGTATTGTTCAGTTTCCATGTGTATGTGGGCTTTCTGTTGTTTTTCTTGCTATTGAAGAGCACTTTTACTCCACAGTGATCTGATAGGAGGCATGGGGTTAGTTCGCTATTCTTGTATTTGTTGACATCTGTCTTGTGACCAATTATATGGTCGATTTTGGAGATGGTATCATGTGGTGCTGAGAAAAAAAGGTATATTCCTTTGCTTTGGAATGAAATTTTATACATATATATATATATATATATATATATATATATATATACATATATTAACATACGTGTGTGTGTGTGTGTGTGTGTGTGTGTGTGTGTGTGTGTGTGTGTTAAATCCAATTGGTTCCAAGCTTCAATTAGTTTCACTATGTCCCTGTTTAGTTTCTGGTTTCCTGATCAGTCCATTGATGATAGTGGAGTGTTGAATTCACCCACAATTATTGTGTTAGGTGTAATGTGTGCTTTAAGTTCTAGTAGAGTTTCTTTTACCAATGAGTGTGCTCTTGCATTTGGAGTATAGATGTTTAGTATTGAGAGCCCTTCTTGGTAGATTTTTCCTTTGACCAGCAAGAAGTGACCTTCTGTGTCTCTTTTGATGACTTTAGGTTGAAAGTAAATTTTATCTGATATTAGAATGGCTACTCTGACTTGTTTCCTGAGAACATTAGCTTGTAAAATTGTCTTCCAGACTTTTACTCAAAGGTAGAGTTTGTCTTTGACACTGAGATGTGTTTCCTGTATACAGCAAAATGTAGGGTCCTGTTTCCATATCCAGTCTTTTAGTCTATGTCTCTTTATTGGGGAATTGAGTCCATTGATGTTAAGAGATATTAAGGAATAGTAATTATTACTTCCTTGCATTTTTGACGTTATCTTTGTATATTTGAGTGGTTATCTTCTTTTTCATTTGATGAGAGGGGGTTTCTATCTTGATTCTTCTGGGGTATTGTTTCCCTCCTTGTGTTGGTGTTTTTCCCCTATTATCCTTTGTAGGGCTGGGTTTGTGGAAAGATAATGTGCAAATTTGATTTTGTCATGGAATACCTTGGTTTCTCTATCTATGACGATTGAGAGTTTTGCTGGGTATAGTAGTTTTGGCTGAAATTTGTGTTCTCTTAGAGTCTGCATGATATCTGCCCAGGATCTTCTAGCTTTCATGGTCTCAGGTGAGAAGTCTTGGGTAATCCTGATAGGTCTTCCTTTATATGTTACTTGGCCTTTTACTCTTACTGCCTTTAATATTCTTCCTTTGATTAGTATATTTGTGGTTTTGATTATTATGTGACGGGAGGTATTTTTGTTCTGGTCCAGTCTGTTTGGGGCTCTGTAGGCTTCTTGTATATTCATGGACATCTCTCTTTAGGTTGGGGAAGTTTTCTTCCATAATTTTGTAGAAGATATTTACTGGCCCTTTAAGTTGTATATCTTCCCTCTCATCTTTTCCTAGGTTTGGTCTTCTCATTGTGTCCTGGATTTCCTGGATGTTTTGGGTTACAAGCTTTTTGTATTTTGCATTTTCTTGGACTGTTGAATCAATGGTTTCTTTGGTATCTTTGGCATCTGAGATTCTTTCTTCTATCTCTTGTATTCTATTGTTGATATTTGCATCTATGGCCCTTGATTTCTACCCAAGGTTTTCTATCTCCAGAGTTGTCTCCCTTTGCGATTTCTTAGTTTGTTCTACTTCTGTTTTTAGATCCTGGATGGTTTTGCTCAGACCTTCCACTTGCTTGCGTTTTGCTTGCTTGCGTATTTTCATGTATTTCTTTAAGAGATTTTTGCGTTTCCTCTTTCATGACTTCTACTTGTTGACCCACGTTCTCCAGTATTTCTTTAAGTGATTTTTGTAATTCCTCCTTATTAGCTTCTATTTTTGATCCATATTCTCCTGAATTTCTTTAAGTGATTTTTGTGTTTGCCTTGTAAGGGCTTCTAATTTTTGATTCATTTTTTCCTGTATTTCTTTAAGAGATTTATCTATGTGTTCTGATATTAGCATCCTGACCAGTGATTTTAGATCCAAATCTTGTGTATCTGGTGTGTTCAGGTATCCAAGACTTACTGCAGTTTTGGAACTGGGTTCAGATGCTGCCATATTGCCTTGATTTCTGTTAGTAACATTCCTACATTTGCCTTTTGCCATCTGGTTTTCTCTCCCCTTAGTTTGTCCTGTATTCACTAGCTGGTGCTTGAATCTCCTGTGGACTCATAAGGCTATTTCCCCAAAACTGGATGACAGGGATTCCCCTGGCACAGATTGCTGATGTCTTCTTCTCCTCTTGGGTGCTCTTGGACTCCTGGTGTATCTGCTGTTTCTGCCTGCTCAATCCAAGCAGCTATCACCAAGATGGCTAAGGTTGTGCAGAGTGCAGTGTCCCCATCCGATGCAGAGCCCATGACTGGTAGGGACCCAAGAACAGCTGCTCTGCATAGATCAATGCCTGGTGGCCTTTAGTCTCCAGAGATCCCAAATTCTAGATATCACGGGTACCTGGTCCAGCTCACTTAGTCCAGACAACTGCAAGGATGCAGGCTGTGGCCTCATGGAGTAGGGAGTGCTGATATTTTTATTAAAAATTGAAAATTTTTCTCTAAAATACCTATGATAAAATTGAGGATAAATTAAGATAAATTATAAAATTAAAGATTTTTTTGAAAAAAAAAGCTCTAATACAATGATAGGCATACAAATACTTTTAGAATATAATTGAAGGACAATGTGGAGACATTTTCATATAAAACTGAAGATTTTCGTCTAATATATGTATGATAAAAATGAGGATAACATAACATAATTTATAAAATTGAATATTTTTTAAAATACTCAGATATACTGATAGGCATATAAATACATTTAGAATGTAATTGTAAAAGTAAATGAAGACAGTTTCATACATTAACAAAAATTTCATCTAACATATATATGATAAAATTGTGGATAATATAAGATGATGTATAAAATTGAAGATATTTTTGAAAAAAATTCAATACATTGATTGCCATACAAATATAATTAAAATTCAAATGAAAAAGGAAATGGAGACATTTTATGATAGAACTGAAGATTTTCAACTAAAACATGCATGATAAAATTGAAGATTACATAATATATCTAATCAAATTGAAGATTTCTTTGGAAAAATCTCACATACAATGATAGTCATAGAAATAGAATTATCAGATAATTGAAAAGAATGTGGAGTCATTTTCTGATAATACTAAAGATTTCGTATAACATATTTCTGATAAAGTAAGGGAAATTCATAGGAAAATTTTGAAAATTGAAGATTTTTTCGAATGGTAAACATACAAATTTAATTAGAATGTAATTGAAAAAGGAAGTGGAGTCATTTTCTTATAAAACTGAAGATTTTCTTCTAACATATGTGTGATAAAATTGAGGAAAACAGGATATTTTATAAAATTGATGATTTTTTTGCAAAAAGCACAGATGAAATGATAAGCTTACAAATGCTATTCAAAATCAATTGAAAAATAAGATGAGACATTGTCTCATAAAACTGAAGATTTTCATTTAACATATGTATGACAAAATTGAGGATTACCTAGGATAACTGATTAATTGAAATTATTCTCCAGAAAAACATCAGATATAATGATAGGCATACAAATAAAATTAGAATACAATTGAAAAAGGAGGGGGAGACATTTTTGTATAAAACTGAAGTTTTCATCTAACATATGTATTACAAAATTGAGGATAACATAATTTTTAAATCTGAAGATAATTTTGAAAAAGAAAACTCACTTACAATGATAGGCATACAAATACAATTAGAATACAATTGAAAAGGGACCTGGATACATTTTGTGATAGAACTGAAGATTTTCATCTTACATATGTATTATAAAATTGAGGATTACATAGGATAACTGATAAAATTGAAGATTTTCTTTGAAAAATCTCTGATACAATTATAGTCATACAAATACAATTATCACAAAATTGAAAAAGGAATTAGAGACATTATCTGAATAAACTGAAGATTTTGAATAACCTATTCATATAAAATAAGGGAAATTCATAGGAAAAATTAAAAAATTGAAGATTTTTTTGGTAATTTTCACATATACAATGGTACGCATAAAAATACACTTAGAATGCAATTGCAAAAAGGAGTGGAGACATTTTCCTATAAAACTGAAAATTTTTCTCTAGCATATGTATGATAAAATTGATAACTTAAGCTAATTTATGAAATTGAAGATTTTTTTGAAAAGAAACTCAGATGCAATGATAAGCATACAAATACCTTTAGAATACAGTTGAAAAAGGAAGAGGAGATATTTTCTGATAAAATATTTTTATCTAACATATGTATGATAAAATTGTGAATTATATAAGTTAATTGATAAAATTGATTTATTCAGAAAAAACTCAGATAAAATGATAGGCTTACATGTACAATTAGAATACAATTGAAAAAGGATGTGGAGAAATATTTTGTTAATTATGAAGATTTACATCTAACTTATGTATGATAAAATGGATGATAACAGGAAAATTGATAAAATTGAAGATTTTGTGATAAAATCTCAGATACAATGAAAGGTATACAAATACAATTATAAAAAAGTAAAAGAGAAAGTGAAGAAATTTTCTGATAAAACTGAAGATTTTTGCATATTTCTGATTAAATTATGGAAATTCATGTGAAAATGTTAAAATTTGAAAATGTTTGTAGTAATTTTCACAGTAAAACTGTAGGCATATAAATAAATAATAATATAGTTAAAAAGGAAGTGGAGTTATTTTCTGATAAATCTGACGAATTTTCCATAACATATATTTGATAGAATGATGGAAATTCATAGGAAAACTGTAAAATTTGAAGTTTTTGTGATAATTTTCACATATAAAATGATAGGCTTACAAACACAATTAGAATGTAATTAAAAAAGAAAGAAAAATTTTCTGATAAATCTGAAGATTTTCATCTAACATATATATGATAAAATTGAGGATAACAAGTTAATTTATAAAATTGAAGATATTTTGGAAATATCTTCCTCAGATACAAGGATAGGCATACAAATACAACTAGAGTAATGTTGAAAAAGTAAGAGGACACATTTTTGTAAAGAACTGAGTATTTTCATCTAACATAAGTATGATAAAATTGAGGATTACATAATATAATTGATAAAATTGAAGATATATTTGGAAAAATACTCAGAAACAATGATCTGCATACAAATACAATTACAATATAATTGAAAAGGGAAGTGGAGACATTTTATAATAGATTTTCATCTAAAATGTGCATGATAAAATTGAGGATTATATAGGATATATGATAAAATTGAAAATTTTTTGGAAAAATCTCACATACAATGATAGGCATACAAATAGAATTATCAGATAATTGAAAAGGAATGGAGACATTTTCTGATAAAACTAAAGATTTTGTAAAACATATTTCTGATAAAGTAGGGGAAATTCATAGAAAAAAATTAAAAATTGAAGATTTTTGTGGTACTTTTCACAGATACAATTGTAAACATACAAATACAATTAGTATGTAATTGAAAAAGGAAGTGGAGAGATTTTCCTATAAAACTGAAAAGTTTCCTCTAGCATATGTGTGATAAAATTGAGGAAAACAGGATAATTTATAAAATTGATGATTTTTATGCAAAACAAACTCAGTAAAATGATAAGCATACAAATACACTTAGAATACTATTGAAAAGGGAAGAAGAGACACTCTGATAAAACTGAAGGTTTTTATCTAACATATATATGATAAAGTTGAAAATTACATAGGATAATTGATAAAATTGAAGATTTATTCAGAAAAAACTCATACAATGATAGCCATACAAAAACAATTAGAATACAATTGAAGAAGGACCTGGAGACATACTCTGTTAATTCTGACCATTTACATCTAACATATGGATGATAAAATGTATGATAACATAGGAAAATAGAAAAAAAATGAAGATTTTTTTGATAGAATCTCAGATAAAATGAAAGGCATAAAAATACAACTATAGCTGGGCAGTGGTGGCACACGCCTGTAATCCCAGCTCTTGGGAGGCAGAGACAGGCAGATTTCTGATTTCGAGGCCAGCCTGGTCTACAGAGTGAGTTCCAGGATAGCCAGGACTACGCAGAGAAACCCTGTCTGAGAAAACCAAAAAAACTAAATAAATACAATTAGAAATGGGTGAAAAAGAAATTTGAGACATTTTCTGATAAAACTGAAGGTTTTTTATGACATTTCTGATTAAATTATAGAAATTCATGTGAAAATGTGAAAATCTGAAGATTTTTGTGGTAATTTTCACAGATACAATGGTAGGCATACAAATACAATTAGAATACATTTGAAAAAGGACAAAGAGACATGTTTTGTTAATTCTGAAGCTTTACATCTAACTTATGGATGATAAAATGGATGATCACAAAGGAAAATTGATCAAATTGAATATTTTTGTCATAAAATCTCAGATACAATGAAAGGCATACAAATACAACTATAAATAAGTAAAAAAGAAAATTATTAGTCATCAGGGAAATGCAAATCAAAACAACCCTGAGATTCCACCTCACACCAGTCAGAATGGCTAAGATTAAAAACTCAAGAGACAACAAGTGCTGGCGAGGATGTGGAAAAAGAGGAACACTCCTCCACTGTTGGTGGGATTGCAAAATGGTAAAACTGCTCTGGAAATCAGTTTGGCGGTTCCTCAGAAAATTGGGCATGTCACTTCCAGAGGACCCTGTCATACCACTCCTGGGCATATACCCAGAGGATTCCCCTGCATGCAATAAGGACACATGCTCCACTATGTTTATAGCAGCCTTGTTTATAATAGCCAGAAATTGGAAGGAGCCCAAATATCCCTCAAAGGAGGAATGGATACAGAAAATGTGGTATATTTATACAATGGAATACTACTCAGCAATTAAAAATAATGAATTCATGTAATTTGTAGGTAAATGGTTAGACCTGGAAAATATCATCCTGAGTGAATTAACCCAATCACAAAAGAATGCACATGAAATGCAATCACTGATAAGTGGATATTAATGAGCCCAGAAGCCCTAAATACTAAAGACACAAATAGCAACTCAAATAATTCCCAAGAAGAAGAAAGGAGAGGACCCTGGGCCTGTAAAGATTGCATCCAGTTTAGTAAAGAAACTGAGGAGGATGGGGGAATGATTGGGGAACAGGTGGGGGGGAGAGGAACTATGGGAACTATGGTGGGTGGGAACTGGGAAAGGGGAAAGCCTTTGGAATGTAAACATAGAATATAGAAAAAAAACCCTAAAAAAAAAGAAAGAAAATGGAGACATTTTCTGATAAAACTGAAGATTTTAGTATAACCTTTTTGCTTGAATTATGGAGATTCATATGAAAATGTTAAAAGTTGAAGATTTCTGTGGTAATTTTCACAGATACAATGGTAGTCATACAAATAAATAATAATATAGTTGAAAAAGGAAGTGTAGCTTTTATGATAAATCTGAGGAATTTTGCATAATATATATCTGAGAAAATTATGGAAATTCATAGGAAAACTGTAAAATTTGAATATTTTTGTGGTAATTTTCACAGATACAATGATATGCATACAAATAAATAATACTATATTTGAAAAAGTAAGTGGTATATTTTCTGATAAATCTGAAGAATTTTGCATAACATCTGAAAAAATTATGAAAATTCATAGGAAAACTGTAAAATTTGATTTTTTGTGGTAATTTTCACAGATACAATGATAGGCTTACAAACACAATTAGAATGTAATTCAAATAATGAATAGAGATATTTTCTGTTAAAATTGAAGATTATAATCTAACATATGTATGTTAAAATTGAGGATAAAATAATATCATTTATAAAATTGAAGATACTTTGGAAAACAAACACTCAGATACAAGGATAGGCATAGAAATACAACTTGAGAATTATTGAAAAATGAAGAAAGACACATTCTTGTAAAGAACTAGAGATCTTCATCTAATATAATTATGATAAAATTGAGGATAATTTAAGATAGTTTATAAAATTGAAGTTTTTTAAAAAAACTCAGATAAAATGGTAGGTATAAAAGACATTTGCAATATAATTGAAGGAGGAAGTGGAGACATTTTCATATAAAACTGAAGATTTTCATATAACATACATATGATAAAATGAGGAAACCATAAGAAAATTGCTAAAATTAATTTTTTTTGGAAAAACACTCAGATACAATGATAGGCATAGAAATATAATTAGAATATACTTGAAAAAAGAAGTGGAGACATTTCCTGATAAAAATGAAGATTTACATCTAACTTATGTATGTTAAAATTGAGGATAACATAAGAAAATTTATAAAATTGAAGCAATTTTTTGAAAACAAAAATCTAGATAAAAGGATAGTCATACAAACACAACTAGAGTATTATTGAAAAAGGAAGAGGAGACATTTTTTAAAGAACTGAATATTTTCATCTAACAAATGTATCATAAAATGGATGATTACATAAGATAATTGATAAATTGAAGATTTATTTGGAAAAAATACTCAGATACAATGATCTGCATACAAATACAATTAAAATATAATTGAAAAGGGAAGTAGAGACATTTTCTGATAGAACTGAAAATTTTCATCTAAAATATGCATGGTAAAATTGAGGATTACATAGGATAAATGATAAAATTTTAGATTTTTTAAAAAAAAACTCAAATACAATGATAGGCATCCAAATATAACTAGAATATAATTGAAAAAGGAAGTGGAGATATTTTCTGGCAGAACTGAAGATTTTAATCTAACATATGTATCATGAAATTGAGGATTACATATGATAAATGATAAAATTGCAGATTTTTTAGGAAAAAACTCAGATACAATGATAAACATTCAAATAGAATTATCACATATTTGAAAATGAAGTGGAGATATTTTCTGGCAAAACGGAAGATTTCATATAACATATTACTGATAAAGTAAGGGATATTCATAGGAAATATTTAAAAATTGAAGATTTTTGTGATAATTTTAGCAGGTACAATAGTAGGCACACAAATACAATTAGAATGTAATTGAAAAAGGAAGTGGAGCCATTTTCATATAAAACTGAAGATTTTCCTCTAACATATGTGTGATAAAATTGAGGAAAACTTAGGATAATTTATAAAATTGAAGATTCTTTTGCAAATAAACTCAGATAAAATGATAAAATTACAAATAATATGAGTATTAAATTGAAAAAGAAAGACAAGATATTTTCTCATAAAACTGAAGATTTTCATTTAACATATGTATGATAAAATTGAGGATTATTTAGGATAACTGATTAAATTGAAGATATTCTTTAGAAATATCGCAGATACAATGATAGGCATACAAATACAATTAGAATGTGATTGAAAAAGGAGGTGGAGACATTTTTGTATAAAACCGAAGATTTCATTGAACATATTGTGATAAAATTGAGGATAACATAAGATAATTTTTAAACCTGAAGATATTTTTGAAAAAGAAAACTCATATATAATGATAGGCATGCAAATACAATTAGAATGCTATTGAAAAAGGAACTGGACACATTTAATGATAGAACTGAAGGTTTTCATCTAACAAACAAATGAGAAAACGCCCAAAATGTCATGAAGTAATAATTACTATTCCTTAATATCTCTTAATATCAATGGAATCAATTCCCCAATAAAAAGACACAGACTAACAGACTGGATACAGAAACAGGACCCTACATTTTGCTGCATACAGAAAACACATCTCAGTGTCAAAGACAAACACTACCTTAGAATAAAAGGCTGGAAGATAATTTTACAAGCAAATAGTCTCAGGAAACAAGACAGAGTAGCCATTCTAATATCAGATAAAATTGACTTTCAACCTAAAGTCATCAAAAGAGACACTAAAGGTCACTTCTTGCTTGTCAAGGTAAAATCCACCAAGAAGAATACTCAATACTGGACATCAATGCTCCAAATGTAATGGCACCCTCATTCATAAAAGAAACTTTACTAAAGGTTAAAGCACACATTGCACCTAACACAATAATTGTAGGTGACTTCAACACTCCACTCTCCTCAATGGACCAATCAGGAAAGCAGAAACTAAACAGGGACACAGTAAAACTAATTGAAGCTTTGGACCAAATGGATTTAACAGATATATATAGAGAGAACATTTCATCCTAAAGCAAAAGAATATACTTTTTTCTTAGCACCGCCCTGTACCTTCTCCAAAATTGATCATCTAATTGGTCACAAGACAGCCCTCAACAAATACAAGAAGATAGAACTAATCCCATGCCTCCTATCAGATCACTATGGAGTAAAAGTGGTCTTCAATAGCAAGAAGAATAACAGAAAGCCCACATACACATGGAAACTAAACAATACTCTACTCAATGACACATTGGTCACTGAAGAAATAAAGAAAGAAATCAAAGACTTTTTATACTTCAATGAAAATGAAGGTACAACATACCCAAATCTATGGGACACAATGAAAGCAGTGCTAAGAGGAAAACTCATAAGCCTGAGTGCCTCCAAAAAGAAACTGGAGAGAGCATACACTATCAGCTAAAAAGCACAGTGGAAAAGCCTGGAACAAAAAGAAACTAATTCACCCAGGAGGATTAGAAGACAGGAAATCATCAAAATAAGGGCTGAAATCAATCAAGTAGAAACAAAGAGAACCATACAAAGAATCAACAAAACCAAGAGCTGGTTCTTTGAGAAAATCAAAAAGATAGATTAACCCTTAGCTAGACTAACCAAAGGGGACAGAGACACTATCCAAATTAACAAAATTAGAAACAAAAAGGGGGATATAACAACAGAAACAGGAAATTTAAAAAATCATCAGATCCTAGTACAAAACCCTATACTCAACACAACTGGAGAATCTGGAGGAAATGGACAATTTCCTAGACAGATACAAAATACCAAAATTAAACCAGGATCAATTAGATCAGCTAAACAGTCCCATAACCCCTAGAGAAATAGAAGGTGTTATAGAAAGTCTCCCAACCAAAAAAAGTACGGTACCAGATGGTTTTATACAGAATTCTATCAGACCTTCAAAGAAGACCTAACACCAATACTCTTCAAACTACTCCTCAAAATAGAAACAGAAGGAACACTGTGCAACTCATTCTATGCCGCCACAATAACACTGATATCAAAAGCACACAAAGATCCTACAAAGAAAGAGAACTACAGGCTAATTTCCCTTATGCATATTGATGCAAAAATACTAAATAAATTCTTGCCAATCGAATCCAAGAGGACATCAAAACGATCATTCACCATGATCAAGTAGGCTTCATTTCAGGGATGATTCAAGATACAAAAATCCATCAATGTAATCCACTACATAAACAAACTAAAAGAAAACAACCACATGGTCATCTCACTGGATGCTGAAAAAGCATTTGACAAAATTCAACATCTTTTCATGCTAAAAGTCCTGAAAAGAACAGGAATTCAAGGCCCATACCTAAATATAGTAAAAGCAATGTAGAACAGACCAGTAGCCAACATCAAAATAAATGGAGAGAAACTTGAAGCAATCCAACTAAAATCAGGGCCTAGACAAGGCTGCCCTCCCTCTCCATCTTTTCAAGATAGTACTTGAAGTTCTAGAGAGAGCAATTAGACAACATAAGGAAGTCAAAGAGATACAAATTGGAAAGGAAGGAGTCAAACTATCACTTTTTGCAGATAATATGATAGTATACACAAGTGACCCAAAAAACTCCACCACAGAACTCCTACAGCTGATAAACAACTTCAGCAATGTGGCTGGTTATAAAATCAACTCAAACAAATCAGTAGACTTATTGTACTTAAAGGACAAGCAGGCTGAGAAAGAAATTAGGGAAATAACACCCTTCACAATAGCCAGAAACAATATAAAGTATCTTGGCACGACTTTAACCAAACAAGTGAAAGAACTGTATAACAGGAACTTCAAGTCCTTGAAGAAAGAAATCGAAGAAGACCTCAGAAGATGGAAAAATATTCCATGCTCTTGGATTGGCAGGATCAATATAGTAAAGATGACCATCTTGCCAAAATAATCTACAGATTCAATGCAATCCCCATCAAAATCCCAAATCAATTCTTCATAGATCTAGAAAGAGCAATTCTCAAATTTGTCTGGAGTAACAAAAAACCCAGGATAGCTAAAACTATTCTCAACAATAAAAGGACTTCTGGGGAAATCAATATCCCTGACCTCAAACAGTACTACAGAGCAATTGTGCTAAAAACTGCATGGTATTGGTACAGCGACGGGCAAGTAGATCAATGGAATAGAATTGAAGACCCAGAAAAGAACCCAAAGACTTTTGGTCACTGGATCTTTGATAAAGGAGCTACCACCATCCAGTGGAAAAAAGATAGCCTTTTCAACAAATTGTGCTGTTTCAACTGGAGGTCAACATGCAGAAGAATGTGAATTGACCCACTCTTATCTCCTTGTACTAAGATCAACTCCAAGTGGATCAAGGACCTCCATGTAAAACCAGTCACACTAAAACTAATAGAAAAGAAACTGGGGAAGACCCTGAAGGACATGGGCACCGGGGGAAATTTCCTGAACAGAACACCAACAGCTTATGCTCTAAGATCAAGAATTGACAAACAGGACCTCATAAAATTACAAAGCTTCTGTAAGGCAAAGGACACTGTCAAAAGGACAAAACAGCAACCAACAAATTGGGAAAAAATCTTCCCCAATCTCACATCTGACAGAGGGCTAATATCCAATATATACAAAGAGCTCTTGAGTTAGACCCCAAAGAACCAAATAACCCTATCGAAAAAATGGGATACAGAGCTAAACAAAGATTTTCACCAGAAGAAATTCGAATGGCTGAGATGCACCTTAAAAGATGCTCAACATCATTAGTCATCAGGGAAATGCAAATCAAAACAACCCTGAGATTCCACCTCACACCAGTCAGAATGGCTAACATTAAAAACTCAAGAGACAACAGGTGCTGGCAAGGATGTGGAGAAAAAGTAACACTCCTACAGTGTTGGTGGGATTGCAAGATGGTACAACTACTCTGGTAATCAGTCTGATGGTTCTTCACAAAACTGGGCATGACACTAACAGAGGACCCTGTCATACCACTCCTGGGCATATACCCAGCAGAATCCCCTGCATACAATAAAGACACATGCTCCACTATGTTCATAGCAGCCTTATTTATAATAGCCAGAAGTTGGAAGGAGACCAGATGTTCCTAAAAGGAGGAGTGGATACAGAAAATGTGGTATATTTATACAATGGAATACTACTCAGCAATCAAAAATAATGAATTCATGCAATTTGTAGGCAAATGGTTGGATCTGGAAAATATCATCCTAAGTGAGCTGACCCAATCACAAAAGCATACACATGAAATGCAATCACTGATAAGTGGATATTAATGAGCCCGAAAGCTCTGAATAGTCAAGGCACAATTAGAAAATCAGAAGATTCCCAAGTAGAATGAAGGAAAGGACCCTGGTCCTGAAATGACTCGATCCAGATTTGTAGGAAAGTGTCAGAACAGAGAAATGGGGGGGGCATGATTGGGGAAGGGTGGAGGCCAGATGACTTTGGGACATATGGTGAGGGGGGGGACTTGGAAAGGGGAAAGCCTTTGGAATATAAACAAAGAATATAGAAAATAAGGAAAAAATCTAAAAAAATGAGAAAATTGAGGATTATATAAGAAAACTGATAAAATTGAAGATATTTTTGGAAAAATCTCAGATACAATGATAGGTATACAAATATATTTATCATATATATGAAAAAGAAGGGCTGACATTTTATGATAAAACTAAAGATTTCATATAACATATTTCATATTAGATAAGGGAAATTCATTGAAAAAATTTAAAAATTGAAGATTTTTGTGGTAATTTTGACAGATACAATGGTACACATACAAATACAGTAAGAATGTAATTGCAAAAAAGTTGGAAACATTTCCCTATAAAACTGTAGATATTCCTCTAACATATGTATGATAAAATTGAGGATAACTTAAGGTAATTTATATAATTGAAGATTTTTTTGAAAAAACTCAGATGCAATGATAAGCATACAAATACACATAGAATACATTTGAAAAATTAAGAGGAAATATTTTCTGATAAAACTGAAGATATTTATCTAACATATGTATGATAAAATTGAGAACTATATACCATAATAGATAAAATTGAAGATTTTTTGGAAAAATACTCACATACAATGATCTGCATACAAATATAATTAGACTATATTTGAAAATTGAGGTGGAGACATTTTCGGATAGAACTGAAGCTTTTCATCTAAAATATGGATGATAAAATTGAGGATTATATAGGATAACTGATAAAATTTTATATTTTTTGAAAAAAAACTCAGATATAATGATAGGCATCCAAATAGAATTATCATATAATTGAAAAAGGAAATGGAGATATTTTCTAGAGGAACTAAGGATTTTAATCCAACAAATATATCATAAAATTGGCGATGACATATGATAACTGATAAAAATCAAGTTTTTTTGGAAAAAACTCAGACACACAGATAGGCATACAAATAAAATATCACAAATTTGAAAACAAAGTGGAGAAATTTTCTGATACAACTGAAGATTTTGTATAACATATTACTGATAAACTAAGGGAAATTTGTAGGATAATTTTAAAAATTGAAAATTTTTGTGATAATTTTCACAGATACAATGGTAGGCATGCAAGTACAATTAGAATGTAATGGAAAAAATGATGTGGAGACATTTTTATTTAAAATTGGAGGTTTTCCTCTAAATATATATATGAAAAATTTGAGGATATCTTAAGATAATTTATAAAATCGATTTTTTGAAAAAACTCAAATACAATGATAGCCATACAAATTTAATTAGAATTCAATTGAAAAAGGACTATAAGAATATATAAAAATATAAAATTATTAACAATAATTATAAAAATATTTATTTTCCAAGTAAATATTCAATTTTATCAACTATCTTATGTAATTCTCAATTTTATCATATATATGTTAGATGAAAATCTACAGTTCTTTATAAAAATGTGTCCCCTTCCTTTTTCAATTATACTCTAGCAGTATTTGTTTGCCTATCCTTGTATCTGAGTTTTTGTTTTTCAAAACTATCTTAAATTTTATAAATTATCTTATCCTCAATTTTAACATACATATATTAGATGAAAATCTTCAGTTTTATCAGGAAATGTCTCTATTCCTTTTATCATTTAAATTCTAATTGTGTTTGTAAGGCTCTAATTGTATGTGAAAATTACCACAGAATTCTTCAAATTTTACAGTTTTCTTATGAATTTCCATATTTTTATCAGATATATGTTATGCAAAATTCTTCAGATTTATCAGAAAATATCTCCACTTCATTTTTTCAACTATATTATTATTTCTTTATATGCTGACAATTTTATTGTGAAAATTACCACAAAAATCTTCAAATTTTATAGTTTTCTTTTTATTTCCATAATATTATCAGATATATGTTTTGGACAATTCCTGAAATTTATCAGAAAATATAACCACGTCCTTTTTCAACTTTATTATTATTTATTTGTAGGCCTACCATTGTATCTGTGAAAATTACCACAAAAATCTTCAAATTTTCACATTTTCACATGAATTTCTATAATTTAATCAGAAATGTTATACAAAAATCTTCAGTTTTATCAGAAAATTTCTCCACTTTCTTTTCCACTTATTTATTCTTGTACTTGTATGCCTTTCTTTGTATCTGATATTTTTTCACAAAAATCTTCAATTTTATCAATTTTCCTGTTATCATCCATTTTGTCATCCATAAGTTATATGTAAAGCTTCAGAATTAAAAGAATATGACTCCATGTCCTTTTTCAATTGTATTCTGATTGAATTTGTATGGCCATCATTGTATATGAGTTTTTTTCAAAAGTATCTTCAGATTTAAAAATTACCTTATGTTACCCTCTATTTTGTCATACATATATGTTAGATGAAAATCTTCAGTTTTATGAGAAAATATCTCCACTTCATTTTTCAATTGTATTCTAAATGTATTTCTATACCTATCATTGTATCAGAGCATTTTGTTGCAAATAATCTTTAATTTTATAAATTACTGTATGGCATTCTCAATTTATCATATATATGTTATATGAAAATCTGCAATTATATATGAAAATGTCTCCACTTCCTCCATCAATTATATTCTAAATTTATTTGTATGCCTATCATTGTGTCTGAGGTTTTTTTTTAAATCAAGGCACAATTAGCAAATCAAAATATTCCCAAGAAGAAGGAATGAAAGTACCCTGGTCTTGAAAAGACTGGATCCACTTTTGTAGGAGAGTATCAGAACAGAGAAATGGGGGGTGTTTGGGGAATGTGCGGAGGGAAGAGAACTTATGTGACATATGGTGAGGTGGGAACTGGGAAAGGGGAAAGCCTTTGGAATGTAAACAAAATAATATAAAAAAGAAAAAAGAATAAAATCATCATTTTTATGAATTAATTTAAATTATCCTTAATTTCATCATAGATATTTAGAGGAAAAATTTCAATTTTAAACTAAATGTCTCTAATTCATTTCTCAATTACATTCTAATTTTATTTGTATGCCTATCATTGTATTGGTGAATATTGCCACGAAAAATTTAATTTTTAAATTTTTCCTATGAATAGGCATACAAATTGAACAGTGTTGGTGGGATTGCAAAAT
Source organism: Apodemus agrarius (assembly GCA_964023405.1). NCBI lineage: Eukaryota > Metazoa > Chordata > Mammalia > Rodentia > Muridae > Apodemus > Apodemus agrarius. The sequence goes on from OZ030020.1 coordinate 83,297,480, forward strand.
GGTAAAAACTCTCTGGAAATCAGTTTGGCGGTTTCTCAGAAAATTGGGCATGTCACTTCCAGAGGACCCTGGCATACCACTCCTGGGCATATACCAAGAGGATTCCCCTGCATACAATAAAGACACATGCTCCACTATGTTTATAGCAGCCTTGTTTATAATAGCCAGAAATTGAAGGAGCCCAGATATCCTTCAAAAGAGGAATGGATACAGAAAATGTGGTATATTTATACAATGGAGTACTACTCAGCAATTAAAAATAATGAACTCTTGCAATTTGTAGATAAATGGTTAGATCTGGAAAATATCATCCTAAGTGAGTTAACCCACTCACAAAAGAATACACATGAAATGCAATCACTGATAAGTGGATATTAATGAGCCCAGAAGCCCTAAATACTCAAGGCACAATTAGCAAGTCAAATGACTCCCAAGAAGAAGAAAGGAGAGGAACCTGGGCCTGTAAAGATTGGATCCGGTTTAGTAGACCCAGAACAGAGAAATCGTGGGGGGGAGGGAATGATTGCAGAATAGTTGGGGGGGAGAGGAATTATGGGACGTATGGTGGGGGGGACTGGGAAAGGGGAAAGCCTTTGGAATGTAAACATAGAATATAGAAAATAAAACTTAAATTAAAAAAATAAAATAAAATCTTCAGTTCTACTAGAAAATGTCTCCACTTCTCTTTTCAATTATATTCTAATTACATTTGGATGTCTATCATTGTGTCTGAGATTTTTCAAAAAAATCTAAAATTTAATCAGTTATTTTATATAATCCTCAATTTTATCATGCATATATTAGATGAAAATATTCAGTTCTCTCAGAAAATATCTCCACTTCTCTTTTCGATTATTCTAATTGTATTTGTATGCAGATCATTGTATCTCAGTATTTTTCCAGATAAATCTTCAATTTGATCAATTATCTTATGTAATCCTCAATTTTATCATACATATGTTCGATGAAAATCTTCAGTTCTTTTCAAAAATATGTCCTGTTCCTTTTTCAATAATACTCTAGTTGTATTTGTATGCCTATCCTTGTATCTAAGTTTTTGTTTTCCAAAATATCTTCAATTTTATAAATTATCTTATGTTATCCTTAATTTTAACATACATTTGTTAGATGAAAATCCTCAATTTTATCAGAAAATAACTCTATTCCTTTTCTCAATTACATTCTAATTGTGTTTGTAAGACTCTCATTGTCTGTAAAAATTACAACACAAATCTACAAATTTTACAATTTTCTTATGAATTTCAATAATTTTATCAGATATTTGTTATGCAAAATTCTTCAAATATTTAGAAAATATCTCCACTTCCTTTTTAACTATATTATTATTTATTAGTATACCTAAGATTGTATCTGTGAAAATTAGCACAAAAATCTTCACATTTTAACATTTTCTCATAAATTTCCATAATTTTATCAGAAATATTATAGAAAAGTCTTCAGTTTTATCAGATAATGTCTCCACTTTCTTTTTGGATTATAATTTTATTGTATGTGTATGTCTTTCTTTGAATCTGAGATTTTTATCAAACAAATCTTCAATTTTATCAATTTTCCTGGTATTATCAATTTTATCATATCTAAGTTAGATGTAAATCTTTAGAATTAAGAGAATATGTCTTCACTTACTATTTAAATTGTATTCTAATTGTATTCGTATGCCTATCATTGTATCTGAGTTTAGTCTGAATAAATCTTCATTTTTATAAATTACCCTATGTAATCCTCAATTTTATCTTGCATATTTTTGATGAAAATCTTCAGTTCAATCAAAAAATATCTCCTCTTCACTTTATATTTATATTATAGTTGTATTTTTATGCCTACCATTGTATCTGAGTTTTTTTTCCAAATAAAGCTTCAACATAATCAATTATCTCTTGTAATCCTCATATTTTCATACATAGGTTAGATGAAAATCTTCAGTTTTTTTTATTGAAATGTCTCCTCTTCCTTTTTCAATAACACTCTAGTGGTATTTGTGTGCCTATCATTGTATCTGAGTTTTTGTTTTCCAAAATATTTTCAATTTTATAAATTATGTTATCCTCAATTTTAACATATATTTGTTAGATGAAAATCTTCACTTTTATCAGAAAATGTTTCTTTCTTTTTTCAATTACATTCTAATTGTATTTGTAATCCTATCATTGTATCTGTGAAAATTACCACAAAAAATTCAAATTTTACAGTTTTCCTATGTATTTCCAGCATTTAATCAGATATATATTATAGAAACTTCTTCAGATTTAACAGAAAAATATATCCACTTCCTTTTTCAGCTATATTAATATTTTACTTGTATGCCTACCATTGTATCTGTGAAAATTAGCATAAAATTCTTCAATTATTAACATTTACACATGAATTTCCATAATTTAATCGAAAATGTTATACAAAAAACTTGAGTTCAACAGAAAATGTGTCCCCTTTCTTTTTCACTTATGTTAATTGTATTTGTATACCTTTCATTGTATCTGAGATTTTATCAAAAATATCTTCAATTTTATCAACTTTCCTATGTTATCATCTATTTTATCATACATAAGGTAATGTAAATATTCAGAATTAACAAAGTATGTCTCCACTTCCTTTTACAACTTTAGTCTAATTGTATTTGTAAACCTATCATTGTATCTGAGTTTTTTCTGAATAAATTTCAATTTTATCATTTATCCTATGTGATCCTCAATTTTATCATACAAATGTTAGATGAAAACCTTCAGTTTTATAAGAAAATGTCTCCAATTCATTTTTCATTTGTATTCTAATTGTATTTGTATGCCTTTCATTGCATATGAGATTTTTCCAAAAAATCTTCAATTTTATAAGTTATCTTAAGTTATCCTCAATATTATACATATGTTAGAGGAAAATTTTCAGTTTTATATGAAAATGACTGCACTTCTTTTTTTAATTACATTCTAATTGTATTTGTATGCATATCATTATAAATTTGTGAAAATTGCCACAAAATCTTCAATTTTACATTTTTTCATATGAATTTCCCTTATTTTATCAGAAATGTTTTACAAAATCGTTAATTTTATCAGAAAATGTCTCCCCTTCCTTTTCTATTATCTGATGATACTATTTGTATGCATATCATTGAATGTGAGATTTTTCCCAAAAATCTTCCATTTTATCAGATATACTATATAATCCTCAATTTTATCAAGCATATTTTAGATGAAAATCTTCAGGTCTATCATAAAATTTCTCCACTTCCTTTTTCAATTGAATTCTAATTATATTTGTATGACTATCATTATATTTGAGCTTTTTCAAAAAAATCTTCAATGTTATACATTATCTTATGTTATCCTCAATTTTATAATACATATGTTAGTTGAAAATCTTCATTACTTTATGAAAATATTTCCATTTCCATTTTCAATTACATTCTAATTGTATTTATATGCCTATCAACATATCCGAGTTTTTTAAAAATATTCAATTTTTAAATTATGTTATGTTGTCCTCATTTTTATCATACATATATTAGATAAAAATCTTCTGTTTTATATGATGTCTCCACTTCTCTTTTAGTTATAATCTAATTGTATTTCTATGCCTATCATTGTATCTGAGTGTTTTTCCAAATAAATCTTCAATTTTATCCTTTACCCTAGTAATCCTTAATTTTATCATACATATGTTAGATGAAAATCTTCAGTTTTATCAGAAAATGTCTCATTTTTTTCAGTTGTATTCTAATTGTATTTCTATGCCTATCATTGTATCTGAGTGTTTTTCTAAATATCTTTAATTTTATAAATTTCCTTATGTTATCCTCATTTTATCATACATATTTTATATGAAAATCTTCAGTTGTATATGAAAATGTCTTCACTTCATCCTTCAATTATATTCTAAATGCATTTGTATGCCTATCATTGTATCTGAGTTTTTTTCAAAAAATCTATTATATAAATCTCTTAAGTTATCCTCAATTTTATCATAGATATTTTAAAGGAAAATCTTCAATTTTAAATAAAAGTATCCCCACTTCATTTTTAGATTACATTCAATTTTATTTGTATGCCAACCATTGTATCTGTGAAAAGTAGCAGAAAATTTTTCAATTTTTCAATTTTTTTCTCTGAATTTCCCTTACTTTATCAGTAATATGTATATGAAATCTTCAGTTTTCTCAGATAATGTCTCCACTTCATTTTCAAATATGTGATAATTCTACCTGTATGCCTATCATTGTATCTGTGAAAATTACAAAAAAAAATCTTCAAATTTTAACATTTTCACATGAATTTTCATAATTTAATCAGAAATGTTATACAAAAATCTTCAGTTTATCAAAAAATGTTTCCATTTTCTTTTTCAATTATATATAGTTGTAATTGTATGTCTCTCATTGTATCTGAGATTTTATAACAAAAATCTTCAATTCTATCAATTTCCTATGTTATCATCCATTTTATCATATAAGTTAGAAGTAAATTTTCAGAATTAACAGAATATGTCTCCACTTCCTTTTCAACTGTATTCTAGTTGAATTTTTATGCCTATCATTGTATCCAAGATTTTTCTGAATAATTTTACAAATTTATCAATTATCATATGTAATCCTCAATTTATCGTACACATGTTAGATAAAAATGTTCAGTTTTATCAGAAAATGTCTCCTCTTCCTTTTTCAATTGTATTCAAATTGTATTTGTATGCTTATCATTACATCTGATTATTTTTAAAATATCTTCAATTTTATAAATTACCTTAACTTAGCCTCAATTTTATCATGCATATGTTAGAGGAAATATTCAGTTTTATAGAAAAATGTCTTCACTTCTTTTTGCAATTACATTCTAATTGTATTTGTATGCTTACCATTGAATCTGTGAAAATTACCACAAAAATCTTCAATTTTTAATTTGTTCCTATGAATTTCTCTTAATTTATATGAAATATGTTATACAAAATCTTCAGTTTTGTAAGAAAATGTCTCTACTTCTTTCTCCAATTATGTGATAATTGTATTTGCATGCCTTTCATTGTAAATGAGATTTTTTCAAAGAAAATCTTCATTTTTATCAGTTATCCAATGTAATCCTCAATTTCATCATACATATGTTAGATGAAAATCTTCAGTTCAATCAGAAAATGTATCCAGTTCCTTTTTCAATTGTATTCTAATTATATTTTTATGCCTATCAATGTATCGATGTTTTCTTTTTCAAAAAAATCTTCAGAATTAAAAATTATCTTATGTTATCTCAATTTATCATAAATAACTTAGATGAAAATCTTCAGTTTTATACAAAAAATCTCCACCTCCCTTTTCAATTATATTCTAATTGTGTTTGTATGCCTATCATTATATCTGAGATTTTACCAAAAATATCTTCAATTTTATCAGATATCCTAAGTAATCCTCAATCTTATCATGCATATTTTAGATAAAAATATTCAGTTCTATCATAAAATGTCTCCACTTCCTTTTTCAATTGAATTCTAATTATATTTGTATGGCTATCATTGTATTTGAGTTTTTTTCAAAAAATCTTCAGTTTTATATATTATCTTATGTTATCCTCAATTTTATCATACATATGTTAGATGAAAATCATCAGTTCTTTACAAAAATGTCTTACTTCCTCTTTCAATTACATTCTAATTGTATTTTTATTCCTATTATTGAATCTGAGATTTTTCTCAAGAATATCTTCAATTTAATCATTTATCCTATGTAATCCTCAATTTTCTGATACAATGTTAAATGAAAATATTCAGTTTTATGAGAAAACATCTTGTCCTCCTTTTTCTGTTGAATTCTAATAGTTTTTGTAAGCTTATCATTGTATCTGATTTTTTTTTGCAAAAAGCAATCAATTTTATAAATTATCCTTAGGTTTCCTCAATTTTATCACACATATGTTAGAGGAAAATCTTCAGTTTAATAGGAAAATAGCTCTACTTCCTTTTTCAATTGCATTGTAATTGTATTTGCATGCTTACCATTGTATCTGTGAAAATTACCACAAAAACCTTTAATTTTTAAATTTTCCTATGAATTTCCCTTACCTTATCAGAAATATGTGATTCAAAATCTTTTGTTTTACCAGAAAATGTCTCCACTTCTTTTTCAATTATCTGATAATTCTATTTGTATGATTATCATTGTATGTGAGACTTTTCCAAAAAAATCTTTAATTTAATCAGATATCCTATGTAACCCTCAATTTTATCATGCATATTTTGATGAAAATCTTCAGATCTATTATTAAATGTCTCCACTTCCTTTTTCAATTGAATTCTAATTATATTTGTATGACTATCATTGTATTTGACTTTTTTCCAAAAAAATCTTCAGTTTTATACATTATCTTATGTTATCCTCAATTTTATCATATATATGTTAGATGAAAATCTTCATTACTTTACAAAAATGTCTCCATTTCCTTTTTCAATTACATTCTAATTGTATTTATATGCCTAAAAACCTACGTGAGGTTTTTTAAAAAATATTCAATTTTATAAATTATGTTATCCTCACTTTGATCATACATATATTAAATGAAAATCTTCAGTTTTATATGAAAATGTCTCCACGTCTCTTTTAGTTATATTCTAATTGTATTTTTATGCCTATCATTGTATCTGAGTTTTTTCCAAATAATTCAATTCTATCAGTTACCCTATTAATCCTCTTTTTTATCATACATATGGTAGATGAAAATCATGCTTTTTGAAAATGTCTCCACCTCCTTTTTCAATTATATACTAATCGTATTTCTATGCCTATCACTGTATCTGTGTTTTTGTAAACATTCAATTTTATAAATTATATTGTTATCCTCATTTATATTATATATACATTAGATGAAATCTTCAGTTTTATATGAAAATTGCTCCACATCTGTTTGAATTATATTATGATTGTATTTTTATACCTATCATTCTATCTCTATTTTGTCCAAATAAATCTTCAATTTTATCAATTACCCTGTTAATCCTCTATTTTATCACACATATGGTAGATGAAAATCATGCTTTTTGAAAATGTCTCCACCTCCTTTTTCAATTATATACTAATTTGTATTTCTATGCCTATCACTATATTTGTGTTTTTGTAAACATTCTATTTTATAAATTATATTATGTTATCCTCATTTATATTATACATACATTAGATGAAGATCTTCAGTTTTATATGAAAATAGCTCCACATCTGTTTGAATTATATTCTAATTGTATTTTTATACCTATCATTCTATCTCTGTTTTGTCCAAATAAATCTTCAATTTTATCAATTACCCTGTTAATCCTCTATTTTATCATTCATAAGGTAGATGAAAATCTGCAGTTTTTTCAGAAAATTTATCCACTTCATTTTTCAATTGTATTCTAATTGTATTTCTATGCATATCATTGTATCTGTGTTTTGTTAAACATTCAATTTTATAAATTATGTTGTTATCCTCATTTATATTATACATACATTAGATGAAAATCATCAGTTTTATATGAAAATGTCTCCATGTCTGTTTGAGTTATATTCTAATTATATTTTTATACTTATCATTGTATCTGAGTTTTGTCCAAAAAATCTTCAATTTTATCAATTACCCTATTAATCATCTGTTTTACCATACATGTTAGATGAAAATCTTCAGTTCCATCACAAAATGTGTCCAGTCCCCTTTTCAATTATCTTCTAATTGGATTTGTATGCCTATCATTGTCTCCGAGTTTTTTCTGAATAAATCTTCAAGTTTATCAATTATACGATGCAATCAACAATTTTATCATACATATGTTGGATGAAAATCTTCAATTTTATCAGAAAATGTCTCCTCTTCCTTTTTCAATTGTATTCTAATTGTATTTGTATGCTTATCATTGCATCTGAGTTTTTTTCAAAAAAATCCAATTTTATAAATTATCTTATGCTATCCTCAATTTTCACATACATATGTTAGAGGATTTTCTTTAGTTTTATAAGAATATTGCTTCACTTCCTTCTTCAATTACATTCTAACTGTTTTTGTATGCTTACCATTGTATCTGTGAAAATTACCTAAAAAATCTTTAATTTTAAATATTTCCTAAATATTTCTGATAAAATTAAAGATTTTGTATAGCATATTTCTGATAAAGTAAGGGAAATTCATAGGAAAAATTAAAATGTTGAAGATTTTTGTGGTAATTTTCAAAGATACAATGGTATGCATACAAATACAATTAGAATGTAATTGTAAAAGGATGTGGAGACATTTTCCTATAAAACTGAAGATTTTCTTCTAACACACATTTGATAAAATTGAGAAAAACTTAGGATAATTTGTAAAATTGAAGAATATTTTACAAAAAAAACTCAGATGCAATGATAAGATTACAAAGACTCTTAGAATACAATGGAAAAAGGAAGACATTTTCTGATAAAACTGAAGATTTCTTTTAACATATGTATGATACAAATGAGGATTACATAGGATAACTGATTAAATTGAAGATTTTCTTAGTAAATTCTAAGGTACAAAGATAGGTACACAAATATAATAAGAATATAATTGAAAAAGTAGCTGGAGATATTTTTGTATAAAACTTAAGATTTTCACCTAACATATGTTTGATACAATGGATGATAACATAGGAAAATTAATAAAATTGAAGGTTTTGATAAAATCTCATATATATTTAAAGGCATTCTAATACAATTAGAATATAAGTGAAAAAGAAAGTGGCAACATTTTCTGAAAATTTGAAGATTTTTGTGGTAATTTTCACAGATAGAATGGTAGGCATACAAATAAATAATAATATAGTTGTAAAAGGAAGTGGAGATATTTTCTGATAAATCTGAAGAATTTTGCATATCATATATCTGATAAAATTATGGAAATTCATAAAAACTGTAAAATTCATAGATTTTTGTTGTAATTTTCACAGATACAATGATAGGCTTAAAAACACAATTAAAGTGTAATTGAGAAAAGGAATAGAGATATTTTCTCATAAAACTCAAGATTTTCCTCTAAAACTGTATGTTAAAATTGAGGACAACATAAGATAATTTATAAAATTGAAGAGATTTTGGAAAACAAAAGCTCAGATACAAGTACAGGCATACAAATGCTACTAGAGTATTATTGAAAAAGGAAGAGGACACATTTTCATAAATAACTGAAGATTTTCATCTAACATATATATGATAAAATTGAGGATTACATAAGATAATTGATAAAATTGAAAATTTATTTGGAAAAACTTCAGATACAATGATCTGCATAGAAATATATTTAAAATATAATTGAAAAGGGAAGTGGAGATATTTTCTGATAGAACTGAAGATTTTCGTCTAAAATATGCATGATAAAATTGACGGTTACATAAAATAACTGATATAATTTTAGATGTTTTTGAGAAAAAACTCAGATACAATGATAGACATAATTGTATTTGTATGCCTATCATTTTAGCTGAGATTTTTCAAAGAAAATCTTCAATTTTATCACTTATCCTATGTAATTCTCACTTTTATCATACATATGTTAGATAAAAACCTTCAGATCTATCAGAAAATGTGTCCAGTTCCCTTTTCAATTGTATTCTAATTGTAATGGTATGCCTATCATTGTATCTGAGTTTTCTTTTTCAAAAAAATCTTCAGATTTAAAAATTATCTTATGTTATCCTCAATTTTATCGTACATATGTAGGATGAAAATCTTCAGTTTTATACAAAAACGTCTACACCTCCTTTTCAATAATATTCTAATTGTATTTGTATGACTATCAGTATATCTGAGATTTTTCCAAAAAAAAAAACTTCAACTTTATTAGATATTGTTCCTCCAGCCCCCAAAGATCCCACATGCCCTTTTCACTCCCCCTGCTCCCTCATCCACCCCTTCCCAATTCCCTGTTCTGGTGTTCCCCTACACTGTTGCTTTGATCCTTTCCAGCACCAGTGTCCACTCCTTTCTTCTTGTCGGACATCATTTGGTATGTGAATTGTGTCTTTGGTGTCCCAAGATTCTAGGCTAATATCCACTTATCAGTGAGTGCATACCATGGGTATTCTTTTGAGACTGGGTTACCACACTTAGTATGATATTCTCCACCTCCATACATTTCTCTTAGAATTTCATGAATTCAATGTTTCTAATGGCTGAATAGTACTCCATTGTGTATATAAACCACATTTTTGGTATCCATTCCTCCGTTGAGAGACATCTGGTTTATTTCCAGCTTCTGGATATTATAAATAAGGCTGACCATAGTGGAGCATGTATCCTTATTGCATGCTGGGGAATCTTCTGGGTATATGCCCAGGAGAGGTATGGCTGGGTCCTCCGGAAGTAGAGTGTCCAGTTTTCTGAGCAACCTCCAGACTGATTTCCAGAGTGGTTTTAACAGCTTGCACTCCCACCAGCAGTGTAGGAATGTTCCTCTTTCTCCACATCCTCGCCAACACCTGATGTCTCCTGAGTTTTTAATCTTAACCATTCTGAATGGTGTGAGGTGAAATCTCAGGGTTGTTTTGATTTGAATTTCTCTAATGACTAATGATGTAAAGTGTTTCACAGCCATCTGAATTTCTTCGGGTGAAAAGTCTTTGTTTAGCTCTGTACCTCATTTTTGGATAGGGTTATTTGGTTTTCTGATGTCTAACTTCTTGAGTTCTTTGTATACATTGGATATTAGCCCTCTGTCAGATGTAGGGTTGGTGAAGATCTTTTCCCAATTTGTTGGTTGCTGTTTTGTCCTTTTGGCAGTGTCTTTTGCTCTATAGAAACATTGTAGTTTTGTGAGGTCCCATTCATCTATTCTTGCTCTTAGAGCATAAGCAATTGGTGTTCTGTTCAGGAACTTTGACCCTGAGCCAATGTCCTCTAGGGTCTTCCCCAGTTTGTTTTCTATTTATTTTAGTGTGTCTGGTTTTATGTGGAGGTCTTTGATCCACTTGGAGTTGAGATTAGTTCAAGGAGATAAGAATGGATCAATTCTCATTCTTCTGCATGTTGACATCCAGTTGACCCAGCACCATTTGTTGAAAAGGCTATCATTTTCCACTAGATGTTTCAAACTCCTTTGTCGAAGATCAATTGGCCATAGATGTGTTGGTTTACTTCTGGGTCTGCAATTCTATTCCATTGATCCACCTCCACGTCACTGTACCAATGCCATGTAGTTTTTAACACTACTGCTCTGTAGTATCGCTTGAGGTCCAGCACATTGATTCCCCCAAAAGATCTTTTACTATTGATGATAGTTTTAGCTATCCTGGGTTTTTTGTTATTTCAGTTGAATTTGGGAATTGCTCTTCCTAACTCTAATAAATTCTAATTTACTCTATATGCCTATGATGGTATATGAGTTTTTTAAAATAAATATTCAATTTTACAAATTATGTTATTCTCAGTTTTATCATACATATATTAGAGAAAAATCTTCAGTTTTATATGAAAATGTCTTCAAGTCTGTTTAGTTATATTCAATTTCTACGTTTATGTCTATCATTGTATCAGAGTTTTTTCCAAATAAATCTTCAATTTTATCAATTACCCTAGTAATCCTCTCTTTTATCATATATATGTTATATAAAAATTGTCAGTTTTATCTGAAGATGTGCCCACTTCATTTTTCTATTGTATTCTAAATGCATTTCTATGCCTATCATTGTATATGAATTTTTTTCCAAAAAGTCTTTAACTTTATAAATGACCTTGTGATATCCTCAATTTATCATATGTATGTTATATGAAAATCTTCAGTTTTATACGAAAGGGTCTTCACTTCCTCGTTCAATTATATTCTAAATGTATTTGTATGCCTATTATTGTATCTGAGATTTTCGTTCAAAAAAATCTTCAATTTTATATATTATCTTAAGTTATTCTCAATTTTTTCATAAATATATTAGAGGAAAATCTTCAATTTTAATTGAAAATGTCTCCACTTCCTTTTTCAATTCCATTCTACTTGTGTTTGTATGCCTGTCATTGTATCTGTGAAAATCACCACAAAAATCTTCAATTTTTAATTTTTTCCTATGATTTCCCCTTACTTTATCAGAAATGTGTTATACAAAATCTTCACTATTTTCAGAAAATGCCTCTACTTCATTTTCAATTATGAGATAATTCTATTTGTATGCTTCTCAGTGTATCTGAGAACTTTCCTAAAAAATCTTTAATTTTAACAGTTATCATATGTAATCCTCAATTTTATCATGCATATGTTAGATTAAAATCTTCAGTTCACCAGAAAATATCTCCAATTCATTTTTCAATTATATTCTAATTTTATTTGGATGCCTATCATTGTATCTGAAGTTTTTTTGAAACCTACAATTTTAGCAGTTACCTTATGTAATCCTCAATTTTATAATGTATATTTTAGATGAAAATCTTCAGTTCTATCAGAAAATATCTCCTCTTCCCTTTGCATATGTATTCTAATTGTATTTGTATGCTGACAATTGTATCAGTTTTTTCCAAATAAATCTTCAATTTTATCAATTATCATTTGTAATCCTCATTTTTTCCATAGATTGTTTAGATGAAAATCTTCAGGTCTTTACACAAATATCTCCTCTTCCTTTTTCAATAATACTTTAGTGGTATTCATATGCCTTTTCTTGTATCTGAGTTTTGTTTCCCAAAATATCTTCAATATTATAAATTATCTTATGTTATCCTCAATTTTAACATACAAATATTAGATGAAAATCTTCAGTTCTATCAGAAAATATCTCTTTCTTTTTTCAATTGCATTCTAATTGTATTTGTAAGCCTATCATTGTATCTGTGAAAATTAACCACAAAAATCTTCAAATTTTACAGTTTTCTATGTATTTCAATCATTTTATCAGATATATGTTGTGCAAACTTCTTCAGATTATCAGAAAAATCTCCACTTCCTTTTTCAACTATATTATCACCTTATTTGTATGCCTACCATTGTATCTCTGAAAATTACCACAAACTACTTCAAAGTTAATATTTTCACATGAATTTCCATAATGTTATCAGAAATGTTATACAAAAACGTCAGTTTTATGAGAAAATGTCTCCCCTTCCTTTTTCACTTGTATTTTAATTGTATTTGCATGCCTTTCATTGTATCTGAGATTTTATAAAATATCTTTAATTTTATCAATTTTCCTATGTTGTCATCTATTTTGTAATACAAAAGTCAAATGTAAATGTTCAGAATTAACAATAAATATCTCCACTTCCTTTTTCAATTTTATTCTAATTGTATTTGTAAACCTATCATTATATTTGAGTTTTTCTCTGAATAAATTTCAATTTTATCATTAATCCTATTTGATCCTCAATTTTATCCTACAAATTTTAGATGTAAGTCTTCAGTTTTCACAGAAAATGTCTCCACTTTGTTTTCATTTGTATTCTACCTGTATTTGTATGCTTATCATTTCATCTGAATTTTTTGAAAAAATATCTTCAATTTTATGAATTATCTTAAATTATCCTCAATTTAATCATACATATGCTAGAGGAAAATCTTCAGTTATATAGGAAAATGCATCCACTTCTTTTTTCAATTAGACTAATATATTTACAGATAACATTTTATCTGTGAAAATTACCACAAAAATCTTCAATTTTGTAATTTTTCCTAAGAATTCCCCTTATTTTATATGAAATATGGGATACGAAATCTTTAGTTTTAACAGAAAATTATTTATTAATATACCAAATATTGTATCTGTGAAAATTACCACAAAATTCTTCAAATTTTAACATCTTCTCATAAAGTATCATAGTTTTATCAGAAATATTATACAAAATCTTCAGTTTTATCAGGAACTATTTCCACTTACTTTTTCACTTATAATCTTATTGTATTTGTATGCCTTTCATTGAATCTGAGATTTTATCAGAAAAATCTTCAATTTAATCAATTTTCCTATGTTATCCATTTTCATTCATAAGTTAGATGTAAATCTCTAGAATTAACAGAATGTCTCCTCTTCCTTTTTCAATTGTATTCAAATTGGATATGTATGCTTATCATTGTCTCCAAGTTTTTCTGAATAAATCTTCAATTTTATCAATTATCCTAGGCTATCCTCAATTTTTTCATACATATGTTTGATGAAAATCATAAATTTTTTCAGAAAATGTCTCCTCTTTCTTTTTCAATTGTACTCTATTTGTATTTGTATGCTTATCATTGCATCTTAGTTCTAAAAAAACTTCAATTTTATAAATTATCTTATGCTATCCTCAATTTTAAAATACATATGTTAAAGAATTTTCTTCAATTTTATAGTAAAATGGCTTCACTTCCTTTTTTCAATTACATTCTAATTGTATTTGTATGCTTACCATTGTATCTGTGCAAATTACCTCAAAAATCTTCAATTTTTTTTTCCTATGAATTTACCTTACTTTATCAGAAATATGTTATACAAAATCTTCAGTTTTATCAGAAAATGTCTCTATTCCTTTTATCAATTACATTCTAATTGTGTTTGTAAGCCTATTGTTTTATCTGTGAAAATTACCACAAAAAACTTCAAACTTTACCGTTTTCCTATGAATTTCCATAATTTTATCAGATATATGTTCAGTAAAATTCTTCAGATTTATCAGAAAATGTCTCCACTTCTTTTTACAACTATATTATCATTTATTTTTATGCCTACCATTCTGTAAAAAATTACCACAAAAATCTTCAAATTTTAACATTTGCACATGAATTTCCATATTTTTTAAATGTTACAGAAAAATATTCAGTTTTATCAGAAAATATTTCCACTTTCTTTTTCACTTATTTTCTAATTGTATTAGTATGCCTTTAAGTATATCTGAGATTTTATTAAAAAAAAACATATTTTATCAATTTTTGTATGTTATCCATATTATCATACATATGTTAGGTGAAAATCTTAAGTTTTATACAAAAATGTCTCCAGCTACTTTTTCAATTACATTCTTATTATATTTGTATGCCTATGTTTGTATCTGAGAATTTTCTAAGAAAATCTTCCATTTAATCAGTTGTCCTATGTAGTCCTCAATTGTATCATACATATGTTACATGAAAAATCTTCAGTTTTACCAGAAAATATCTTGTCTTCCTTTTTCCATTGTATTCTGATTGTCTTGGTAATCTTATCATAGCATGCCAGTTTTGTACAAATAAACCTTCCATTTTATCAATTACCCTAATAATCCTTTATTTTATCATACATATGTGAGATGAAAATCTTCAGTTTTATCTGAAAATGTCTCCACTTTGTTTTTCAATTGAGTTCTAATAGAATTTGTAAGCCTATCACTTTATCTGAGGTTTTTTGCAAAAGAATCTTCTATTTTAAAAATTATACTGTTTTTCTGAATTTTATCACACATATGTTAGAGGAAAATCTTCAGGTTTATAGGAAAATTGCTCCACTTCCTTTTGCAATTACATTCTAATTGTTTTTGTATGCTTACCATCATATCTGTAAAAATTACTACAAAATCTTCAATTTTTAATTTTTCCTATGAATTTCCCTTACTTTATCAGAAATTTGTTATATGAAATCTTTAGTTTTATCAGAAAATGTCTTCACTTCCTTTTCAATTATCTCATAATTCTACTTATATGACTATCATTGTATGTGACATTGTCAAAAATATCTTCAATTTTATCAGATATCCCATGCAACCCTCAATTTTATCATGTATATTTTTTTGTTTTTGTTTTTGTTTTTGTTTGTGGTTTTGTTTGAGACAGGGTTTCTCTGTGTAACTCGGGCTGTCCTGGAACTCACTCTGTAGACCAGGCTGGCCTCTACCTCAGAAATCTGCCTGCCTCTGCCTCCCTAGTGCTGGGATTACAGGTGTACGCCACCACCGCCTGGCTTATCATGCATATTTTTGATGAAAATCTTCAGTTCTATCATAAAATGTCTTCACTTTATTTTTCAATTGAATTCTAATTATATTTATATGCATATTGTTGTATTTGAGTTTTTTAATCTATTTTTATGCCTCTCATTATATTTGAGTTTTGTCCAAATAAATATTCAATTTTATCAATTAAACTAGTATTACTTTATTTTATCATACATATATTAGATGAATATCTTCACTTTCATCAGAAAATATTCCACTTCATTTTTCACTTGTATTCTAATTGTATTTCTATGCCTATGATTGTATCTGAGTGTTTTCCCAAACAAGTATTTATTTTTATAAATTACCTTATAATATCCTCATTTTATCATATGTGTTATATGGAAATTTCAGATTTATATGAAAATGACTGCACTTCCTCCTTTAATTATATTCTACCAGAAAATCTCTCTACTTCCCTTTTCAATTTCATTCTAATTATATTTGGATACCTATCATGGTATCTGAGTTTTTTCCCAAAAAAATCTAAAATTTATCCTGGTGTCTGAGTTTTTGTTTTCTAGAATATCAATTGTATAAATTATCTTATGTTATCCTCAATTTTAACATACATATGTTAGATAAAAATCTTCAGTTTTATCAGAAAATGTCTCTATTCCTTTTTTCAATTACATTCTAATTGTGTTTGTAAGCTTATCATTGTATCTGTGAAAATTACCACAAAATCTTCAAATTTTATCTTCAGTTCTTTATGAAAATGTCTCTACTTCCTCTTTCTATTACATTCTAACTGGTTTTATATGCCTATCATTTTATCTGTGTTTCTTTAAAAAATATTCAATTTTATAAATTATTTTATCCTCATTTTTATTATATATACACTAGATGAAGATCTTCAATTTTATATGAAAGTGTCTCCATGTCTGTTTGAGTTATATTCTAATTGTATTTATTTATTTATTTATTTATTTATTTATTTATTTATTTTTGGTTTTTCGAGACAGGGTTTCTCTGTGTAGACCTGGCTGTCCTGAACTCACTTTGTAGACCAGGCTGGCCTCAGACTCAGAAATCCGCCTGCCTCTGCCTCCCAAGTGCTGGGATTACAGGCATGCACCACCACCATCCGGCTCTAATTGTATTTTTATGACTATTATTGTATCTGAGGTTTTCTATTATCAATTACCCTATGAATCCTCTATTTTTATCATACATATGTTTGATGACAATCTTCAGTTTATCAGAAAATGTCTCCTTTTTCAGTTGTATTCTAATTGTATTTCTATGCCTATAATTTTATCTGAGCTTTTTGTTCCACAGAACCTTTAATTTTATAAATTATCTTATGAGGTCCTCAATTTATCATATGTATGTTATATGAAAATCTCAGTTGTATACGAAAATGTCTCCACTTCCTCCTTCAATTATATTCTAATTGTATTTGTATGCCTATCATTGTATCTGAGATTTTTTTCAAAAAACTCAATTTTATAAATTATCTTAAGTTATTCTGAATTTTAGTCATAGATATGTTAGAGGAAAATTTTCAATTTTAAACAAAAGTGTCTCCACTTCGTTTTGCAATTACATTCTAATTGTATTTGTTTGCCTACCATTGTATCTGTGAAAATTGCCACAAAAATTTCTATTTTTAAATTTTTCCTATGAAAATTTAAAAATTTTCACTTACTTTATCCTTAATATGTTACACGAAAACTTAAGTTTTGGCAGAAAATGTCTCCACTTCATTTTCAATTATGTGATAATTCTATTTGTATGTCTCTCATTGTATTTGAGTTTTTTTCCAAATAAAATCAATTTTATCAGTTATCATATGTAATCCTCAATTTTATGATACATATGCTAGATTAAAATCTTCAATTCTATAAGAAAATATCTCCACTTCCCTTTTCAATTATATTCTGATTATATTTTGATGCCAATCATTGTATCTGAGTTTTTTAAATGTAAAATTTTATCAGTTATTTTATGTAATCCTAAATTTATCATGCATATTTTAGATCAAAATCTTCAGCTCTATCAGAAAATATCTCCACTTCCCCTCTCAATTACATTCTAAATGTCTTTGTATGCAGATCATTGTTTTTGAGGTCTTTCCATGTAAATCTTCAATTTTATCAATTATCTTATATAATTTCATTGAAACTGAATAAATGTCTTTGTATCCAGATTATTGAATCTGAGATTTTATCAAAAAATCTTTAATTTTCTCAATTCTCTTATGCTATCATTAATTTTATCATACATTAGTTAGATGTAAATCTTTAGAATTAACAGAATATGTCTTCAAATCCTTTTTGAATGGTATTCTAATTGTATTTGTATGCCTATCATAGTATCTGAGATTTTTTTCTGAATAAAGCTTCAACTTTATCAATTAAGCTATGTAATCCTCAATTTTATCATACATATGTTAGAAATTGTTAGAAATACAATTAAAATAAAACTGAAACACGAAGTGGAGATATTTTATGATAAAACTGAAGATTTTCATCTAACATATGTAAGATACAATAAAGGATTACTAGGTATCACACGCATTTCTTGAACACCGTAATTTCACACAGCCAAGCTGCACCAGGCGGAAGCTGTGTGATATTTACTGGGAAAAGCCTTGTTTGGCAGGGCTGTTCAAGGTGAATGCCGCTGTGGGCCTCCTTGGCTGCAGATAGGGCTGAGCTGAAATTTCTCATGGCAAGCTGTGTGACCCTTTATCTGACCTGTTCTTTTACTTACAAGATGTCCCTGCCAGCCGGAGGTGCGAGCATCCAGGCATGATGATTCATTGAGAGTTTATTCTTTGAGCTACAGCACTGGCCATGATTTATCTTCTAGAGATCCATTGCTTTGCTTTTAATCAGCTGTACAGTTAACCTAGATACATTAAAGAATTAACCTCCCAACAATTTATATTATTTGTATGGTTAGCTGGCTTTGGCACTCTGACATGGAAACCTTCAGTTAAGTAAAGTTTCAAAGTAAGCCTGAGGGAGTCTCACAAGAAGATAGCGGGCATGGTGTAATCTCTGACTCTTGAATTACTCATTGACTACAGAGGGACGCGATGACCTTGTGTGTAATCTCTGACTCTTGAATTACTAATTTATTATTGACTACAGAGGGACGTGATGACCTTGTGTGTAATCTCTAACGTTCATACTCATGGTAACCATTCTTTGTAAACATTTCACTGGATACATTTTTTCTTTAGTAATGTAATACCAACTTGAGTGGGTATAAAAGTTCCTGCCTCAGAACAGTAAAGTGCATACAGATGCATTCAGATCTTGTGTGTGTCTGTCTGTCATTTCACGCCGTGACCAGTGCCTTCCTGCATACCAAAGACCCTGATTCCCCCATGGGAGTGTGTGTTCCGACTGAGGCGGTCCGTGGCAACTAGGGTAATTGATAAAATTGAAGGTTTCTTTGGGCAAAACTCAGATATAATGATAGCCATAAAAATACTATTAGAATATAGCTAAAAGAGATGTGGAGACATACACAAGCATACAAGTACAATTACAAAGAAATTGAAAAAGGATTGGTGCCATTTTTCTATAAAACTGAAGATTTTTCTCTGATGTGTATAATAAAATTGAGGAAAACTTAGGATAATTTATAAAATTGATGATTTTTTGCAAAAATTTCAGATACAATGATGAGCTTTCAAGTATTATGAGAATTCAATTGAAAAAGAAATTGAAATGTTTTCTCATAAAACTGAAAATTTTCATTTAACATATGTATAATAAAATTGAGGATTTCATACTATAACTGATTAATTTCAAGTTATTCTCTACTAAAAGTTCAGATACAATGATAGGCATACTAATACAATTAGAATATAATTGAAAAAGGAGGTGGAGATATTTTTGCATAAAACTGAGAATTTTCATCTAACATATATATGATAAAATTGAGGATAACATAGGATAATATTTAAATCTGAAGATATTTTTGAAAAAAGAAAATTCAGATACAATGATAGGCATACAAATACAATTACAATACAATTGAAAAATGTTGATATATTCTTTTAATTCTGAAGCTTTACATATACCTTATGGATGATAACATAGAAAAATTGTTAAAATAGAAGACTTCTGTGATAAAATCTCAGTTACAATGAAAGGCCTACATGTACAACAATAAATATGTGGAAAAGAAAGTGGAGACTTTTCTGATAAAACTGAAGATTTTTGTATAACCTTTCTGATTAAATTATGGAAATTCATGTGAAAATGTTAAAATTTGAAAATTTTGTGGTAATTTTCACAGATACAATGGTAGGCATACAAATAAATAATAATATAGTTGAAAAAGGAAGTGAAGATATTTTCTGATAAATCTGAAGAATTTTGCATAACATATATCTGATAAAATTATGGAAATACATAAGAAAATTTGAAGTTTTTTGTGGTAATTTTCACAGATACAATGATAGACTTACAAACACAATTAGAATGTAATTGAAAAAAGGAATTGAGACATTTTCTGATAAAAATGAAGATTTTCAACTAACATATGTATGTTAAAATTGAGGATTACATGAGATAATTTATAAAATTGAAGATATTTAGAAAACTAAAACTCAGATACAAGGATAGGCATAAAAATACAACTAGAATATTATTGAAAAAGGAAGAGGACACATTTTTGTAAAGAAGTAAAGATTTTCATCTAACATATATGATAAAATTGAGGATTACATAATATAATTGATAAAATTGAAGATTTATTTGGAAAAATACTCAGATATAATGATCTGCATACAAATACAATTAGAATATAATTGAAAAGAGAAGTTGAGATATTGTCTGATAGAACTGAAGATTTTCTTCTAACATATGCATGATAAAATTGAGGATTACATGGGATAACTGATAAAATTTTATATATTTTTAAAAAATTCAGATACAATGCTAGGCATACAAATATAAATAGAATATAATTGAAAAGGGAAGTGGAGATATTTTTTCATAGAACTGAATATTTTATTCTAACATATGTATCATAAAATTGAGGATTATACATGATAACTGATAAAATTGAAAATTTTTTTGGATAAAAATTCAGAAATAATGATAGGTATACAAACAGAATTATTACATATTTGAAAATGAAGTGGTGACTGTTTCTGACAAAAGTGAATATTTCATATAACATTACTGATAATGTATGAGAACTTCATATCAAAAATTTAAAAATTGAAAATTTTTGTGGTAATATTCACAGATACAATGGTAGGCATACAAATACAATAAGAATGTAGCCAAAAAATGAAGTGGAGATATTTTTATTTAAAATTGAAGATTTGCCTCTAAAATATTTATGATAAAATTGAGGATAACTTAAGATAATTTATAAAATTGAAGGTTTTTTTGAAAAAATACTCAGATACAATGATAGGCATAAAAATAAAATTAGAATATAACTAAAAGAAATGCAGAGTCATTTTCCTATAAATCTGAAGATTTTCATCTAATGTATGTATGATAAAATGAGGATAAAAACATAATTTAAAAAATGAGTATTTTTTTAAATATGGATACATTGATAGGCATATAAAGATAATTAGAATGTAATTGAAATAGGAAATGGAGATATTTTTGTAAATTAATGAAGATTTCATGTAACATGTATGATAAAATTGAGGTTAACTTAAGATAATGTATAAAATTTAAGATTTTTTTTTAAAAAAAAACCTCAAATACAATGATAGCCATACAAATATAATTAGAATTCATTTGAAAAAGAAGTGGAGACATTATATGATAGAACTGATGATTTTCATCTAAAATATTCTTGATAAAATTGAGAATTATATAGGATATCTGATAAAATTGAATATTTGTTGGAAAAATCTCACATACAATGATAGGCATACAAATAGAATCATCAGATAATTTCAAAGGAAGTGGAAATATTTTCTGATCACACTAATGATTTCGTATAATATATTTTTGATAGAGTAGGGAAATTCATAGGAAAAATTTAGAAATTGAAGATTTTTGTGGTAATTTTCACACATACATTGGTATACATACAGATACAATTAGAATGTAATTGAAAAAGGAAGTGGAGACATTTTCCTATAAAACTGATGATTTTCCTCTAACCTTTGTATGATAAAATTGAAGATAACAAAGTAATTTATGAAATTGAAGATTTTTTGGAAATAGAACTCAGATGCAATGATAAGCATACAAATACAATTAGAATACAATTGAAAAAGGAAGAGGAGATATTTTGTGATAAAACTGAGAATTTTTATCTAACATATATATGATAAAATTGAGAATTACAAAGGTTAATTGATAAAATTGAAGATTTATTCAATTTTTATTAAAAAAACTCGGATACAATAATAGGCATGCAAATACCATTAGAATACAATTGAAAAAAAGTACTTGGAGACATTCTGTTAATTCTGAAGATTTATATCTAACTTATGGATGATAAAATGGATGACAACATAGGAAAGTGAAAAAATTGAAGATTTTTTAATAAAATCTCAGATTCCAGGAAAGGCCTACAAATACAGCTATAAATAAGTGAAGAAGAAAGTGGAAATATTTTTTGATAAAAGTGAAGATTTTTGTTTATCATTTCTGAGTAAATTATGGAAATTAATGTCAAACTGTAAAAATTTGAAGATTTTTGTTATAATTTTCACAGATACAATAGTAAGCATATAAATAATAATATAGTTGAAAAAGAATGTGGATATATTTTCTGATAAATCTGAGGAATTTTGCATAAAATATATCTGATAAAATTATGGAAATTCATAGAAAAACTGTAAAATTTGAATATTTTTGTGGTAACTTTCACAGATACAATGGTAGGCATACAAATATAATTAGAATGTAATTGTAAAAGGATGTGGAGACATTTACTAATAAAACTGAAGATTTTCCTCTAACTTATGTTTGATAAAATTGAGGAAAACTTAGGATAATTTTTAAAATTGAAGTATTTTTTTGCAACAAATGTCAGATTCATTGATAAGATTACAAGGACTATTAGAATACAGTTGAAAAAGGAAGACTAGACATTTTCTGAAAAAAACTGAAGCTTTTCATATAACATGTATGATACAAATGATTACATAAGATAACTGATAAAATTGAAGAATTTCTTAGAAAATTCTCACATACAAGGATAGGAATACAAATACAATTAAAATATAATTGAAAAAGTAGCTGGAGCCTTTTTTGTATAAAACTTAAGATTTTCACGTAACATATGTATGATAAAATGGATGATAACATAGGAAACTTGATAAAATTGAAGGCTTTTTTTGACAAAATCTCAGATATACTTAAAGGCATAGTAATACAATTAGAATATAAGTGAAAAAGAAAGTGGACATATTTTCTGATAAAACTGAAGTTTTTTGTATAATATTTCTAATAAAATTTTGGAAATTCATGTGAAAATGTTAAAACTTGAAGATTTTTGTGGTAATTTTTACAGATAGAATGGTAGTCATACAAATGGAAAATATTATAGCTGTAAAAGGAACTGGAGATATTTTCTGATAAATCTGAAAAATTTTGCATAACATGTATCTGATATAATTATGGAAATTCATAGGAAAACTGTAAAATTTAAAGGTTTTTTTGGTAATTTTCGCAGATACAATGATGGGCTTACAAACACACTTAGAATGTAATTGAAAAAAGGAATAGAGAAATTTTCTGATAAAACTGAAGATTTCATATAAGATATTTCAGGTAAAGTAAGGGAAATTCACAGTTAAATTTTAAAAATTGAAGATTTTTGAGGTAATTTATACAGATACAATGGTAAGCGTACAAATACAATGAGAATGTAAATTAAAAAGGAAGTGGAGCCATTTTCCTATAAAACTAATGAAAATCCTCTAACATATATATATTAAATTGAGGATAACATGATTTATAACATTGAAGATTTTTTGAAAAAAAAACTTAGTTGCAATGATAAGCATACAAATACACTTAGAATAAAATTGAAAAAGGATGAGGAGACATATTATGATAACATTGAAGATTTTCGTCTAACATATATATGATAAAATTGAGGATTAGATAGCATAATTAATAAAATTGAAGATTTATTCCAAAAAAAGCCTCACATACAATGATTGGCATCCAAATAAAATTAGAATAAAATTGAAAAAAGAAGTGGATACATATTCTGTTAATTCCAAAGATTTACATGTAACTTATGTAGGATACAATGAATGATAACATAAGAAAATTGATAAAATTGAAGAATTTTTTTTCAAATTTCCAGATTCAATGAAAGGCATACAAAAACAATAAGATTATAAGCGAAAGTGAAAGTGGAGACATTATCTGAGAAAACTGAAGTTATTTCTATGATATTTTTGATAAAATTATGGAAATTTATGAGAAAATGTTAAAATTTGAAGATTTTTGTGTCAATTTTCACAGATACAATGGTGGGAATACAAATAAATAAAAATATAGTTGAAAAAGCAAGTGGAGATATTTTCTGATAAATCTGAAGAATTTTGCATAACATATATCTGATAAAATCATGGAAATATGTAAGAAAACTGTAAAATTTGAAGATTTTTGTGGTAATTTTCAAAGATAAAATGATAGACTTCCAAACACAATTAGAATGTAATTAAAAAAGGAATTGAGACATTTTCTGATAAAACAGATTTTCATCTAACATATGTATGTTAAAGTTGAAGATTACCTAAGATAATTTATAAAATTGAAAATTTTTTGAAAACCAAAACTCAGATACAAGGATAGGCATACAAATACAACTAGAGTATTATTGAAAAAGGAAGAGGACATATTTGTAAAGAACCAAAGATTTTCATCTAACATATGTATGATAAAATTGAGGATTACATAGGATAACTGATAAAATTGAAGATTTACTGGGAAAAAGTCTCCAGCTACTTTTTCAATAATATTCTAATTGTGTTTGTATGCCTATCCTTGTATCTGAGAATTTTCTAAGAAAATCTTCAATTTAATCAGTTATACTTTGTAATCCTCAATTTTTTCTTTTATTTATTTTTTATTTTTTGGTTTTTTCAAGACAAGGTTTCTCTGTGCAGTCCCGGCTGCCCTGAAACTCACTCTGTAGACCAGGCTGGCCTCGAACTCAGAAATCTGCCTGCCTCTGCCTCCCAATTGCTGGGATTACAGGCATGTGCCACCACTGTTCGGCTTGTAATCCTCAATTTTATCATACATATGTTAATTGAAAATTTTCAGATTTATCACAAAATGTCTCGTCTTCCCTTTTCAATTATATTCTAATAGTATTTGTCATCTTATCATTGCATTTGAGTTTTTTGCAAAAAATTCTTCCATTTTATAAATTATCCTTAGTTTTCCTCAATTTCATCAAACATATGTTAGAGGAAAATCTTCAGTTTTATAAGAAAAAGTCTCCACATCCTTTTACAATTACATTCTAATGGTATTTGTATGCATACCATTGAAATTGTGAAAATTACCATAAAAATCTTCATTTGTTTTTATTTTTTCCTAAGATTTTCCCTTACTTTATCAGAAATATGTTAAACAAAATCTTTAGTATTTTCAGAAAATATGTCCACTTCCTTTTCAATCATGTGATAATTATATCTGTGTGCCTATCATTGTATCTGAGATTTTTTCAGAAAAATCTCCAATTTTATCAGATATACTATGTAATCCTCAATTTTATAATGCATATTTTAGATGAAAATCTTCAGTTCTATCATAAAAAGTCTCCACTTTCTTTTCAATTGAATTCTAATTTTATTTCTATTGGTATCATTTTATTTCAGTTTTTTTTCAAAAAATCATCAATTTTATACATCATCTCCTGTTATCCTCAACTTTATCATACATAAGTATGATGAAAATCTTCAGTTATTTGTAAAAATGTCTCCACTTCCTTTTTTTAGTTGTTTTTTTAATTTTTATTTTCTATATTCTTTGTTTACATTCCAAAGTCTTTCCCCTTTATGATTCCTCCCCACACCATAAGTCCCATAATTCCTCTCCCCCCAACTATTTCCCAATCATCCCCCCAGCATGATTTCTCTATTCTGGGTCTACAAAACTGGATCCAATCTTTTCGGACCCAGGGTCCTCTCCTTTCTTGGGAATCGTTTGACTTCCTAATTGTGCCTTGAGTATTTAGGGCTTATGGGCTCATTTATATCTACTTATCAGTGATTGCATTTCATGTGTATTCTTTTGTGATTGGGTTAACTCACTTAGGATGATATTTTCCAGGTCTAACCATTTACCTACAAATTGCATGAATTCATTATTTTTAATTGATGAGTAGTATTCCATTGTATAAATATACCACATTTTCTGTATCCATTCCTCCTTTGAGGGATATCTGGGCTCCTTCCAATTTCTGGCTATTATAAACAAGGCTGCTATAAACATAGTGGAGCATGTGTCTTTATTGTATGTAGGGGAATACTCTGGGTATATGCCCAGGAGTGGTCTGACAGGGTCCTCTGGAAGTGACATGCCCAATTTTCTGAGGAACCGACAAAATGATTTCCAGAGCAGTTTTACCATTTTGCAATCCCACCAACAGTGGAGGAGTGTTCGTCTTTCTCTACATCCTCACCAGCACTTGTTGTCTCCTGAGCTTTTAATCTTAGCCATTCTGACTGGTGTGAGGTGGAATCTCAGGGTTGTTTTGATTTGCATTTCCCTGATGACTAAAGATGTTGAACATCTTTTAAGGTGTTTCTCGGCCACCCAAATTTCTTCTGGTGAAAATTCTTTGTTTAGCTCTGGACAACATTTTTTGATAGGGTTATTTGGTTCTTTGGGGTCTAACTTCTTGAGTTCTTTGTATATATTGGATATTAGCTCTCTGTCGGATGTGGGGTTGGTGAAGATACAGGCCAATTTCCCTTATGAATATTGATACAAAAATACTAAATAAAATTCTTGCCAAATGAATCCAAGAGCACATCAAAATGATCATTCACTATCATCAAGCATGCTTCATCCCAGGGATGCAGGGATGGTTCAATATACAGAAATCCATCAATGTAATCTACTACATAAACAAACTACAAAAACAAACTAAAAGAAAAAAAACACATGGTCATCTCATTAGATGCTGAAAAAGCATTAGACAAAATTCAGCATCCTTTCATGCTAAAATTCTTGGAAAGAGCAGGAATTCAAGGTCCATACCTAAACATAGTAAAAGCAATCTACAGCAAACCAGTAGCCAACATCAAAATAAATGGAGAGGAACTTGTAGCATTCCCACTAAAATCAGGGACTAGACAATGCTGCCCTCTCCATATCTTTTCAATATAGTACTTGAAGTTCTAGCGAGAGCAATTAGACAACATAAGGAAGTCAAAGGGATACAAATTGGAAAGGAAGAAGTCAAAGTATCATTATTTGCAGATGATATGATAGTTTACTGAAGTGACCCAAAATACTCCACCAGAGAGCTTCTACAGCTGATAAACAACTTCAGCAAAGTGGCTGGTTATAAAATTAATTCATGCAAATCTACTGATTTGTCGTACTCAAAGGTCAAGCAGGCTGAGAAAGAAGTTAGGGAAATAACACCCTTCACAATAGCCACAAACAACATAAAGTACCGTGGTGTAACTGTAACCAAACAAGCGAAAGATCTGTATAACAGGAACTTCAAATCGTTGAAGAAAGAAATCGAAGAAGACCTCAGAAGATGTAAAAATATTTCTTGCTCCTGGATTGGCAGAATCAATATAGTAAAAATAGCCATCTTGACAAAAGCAATCTACAGATTCAATGCCATCCCCATCAAAATCCCAACTCAATTCTTCATAGATCTAGAAAGAGCAATTCTCAAATTCATCTGGAGCAACAAAAAACCCAGGATAGCTAAAACTATTCTCAACAATAAAAGGACTTCTGGGGTAATCAATATCCCTGACCTCAAGCAGTATTACAGAGCAATTGTGTTAAAAACTGCATGCTATTGGTACAGCAACAGGCAAGTAGATCAATGGAATAGAATTGAAGACCCAGAAATGAACCCACAGACTTATGATCACTTGATCTTTGATAAAGGAACCACAACCATCCAGTGGAAAAAAAGATAGCCTTTTCAAGAAATGGTGCTGGTTCAACTGGAGGTCAACATGCAGAAGAATGCAAATTGACCCACTCTTATCTATTTGCACTAAGATAAACTCCAAGAGGATCAAGGACCTCCTCATAAAACCAGATACACTGAAACTATTAGAAAAGAAACTTGGGAAGACCCTGGAGGACATGGGCACAGAGGAAAAGTTCCTGAACAGAACACCAATAGCTTATGCTCTAAGATAAAGAATTGACAAATGGGACCTCATAAAATTACAAAGTTTCTGTAAGGCAAAGGACCCTGTCAGAAGGACAAAATGGCAACCAACAAAGTGGGAAAAGATCTTCTCCATTTCTTTTTTTTCCATTACAATCTAATTGTATCTATATGCCTATGATGGTATGTGCCTTTTTAAAAATAGATATCAAATTTTATAAATTATGTTGTTATCCTAATTTTTAGCATACATACATTACATGAAAATCTTCAGTTTTATATGAAAAGGTCTTCATGCCTGTTTTAGTTATATTCTATTTCTATTTTTATGCCAATCATTGTATTTGAGTTTTGTACAAATAAATCTTCAATTTTATCAATTACCCTAGTAATACTCTATTTTATCAAACATATTTTAGATGAAAATCACTTTTATCTGAAAATGTCTCCACTTCGTTTTCAATTGTATTCTAATTGTATTTCTATGCCTAACATTCTGATTCTTTTTAAAAAATCTTTAATTTTGTAAAGTAACAAGTGATATCCTCAATATTTCATATGTATGTTATATAAAAATCTTCAGTTTTTTTGAAAAGTTCTCCACTTCCTCATTCAATTATATTCTAAATGTATTTGTATGCCCATCATTGCATCTGAGTTTTTTCAAAATAATCTTCAATTTTATATATTATCTTAAGTTATCCTCAATTTTATCATACATGTTAGAGTAAAATCTTAAATTTTAATTGAAAATTTCTCCACTTACTTTCTCAATTACATTCTAATTGTATTTGTATGCCTACCATTGTATCTGTGAAATTTACCACAATATCTTCAATTTTTAAATTTTTCTTCTGACATTCTCTTACTTTATCAGAAATATGTTATACGAAATCTTCAGTTCTGTCAGAAAATGTCTCCATTTCATTTTCAATTATGACATAATTCTTTTTGTATGCCTATCAGTGTAACTGAGCCTTTTCAAAAGATCTTCACTTTTATCAGTTATCATATGTAATCCTCAATTTTATGATACATATTAGATTAAAATCTTCAGTTCTGCCAGAAAATATCTCCACATTCCTTTTCAATTATCTGATAATTCTATTTGTATTCCTATCATTGTATCTGAGTTTTTTTTCAAAAAAATCTAAAATTTTATTAGTTATTCTATATAATCCTCAATTTATCATGCATATTTGAGATAAACATCTTCAGTTCTTTTATTTTTTTTGGTTTCTCGAGGAAGGGTTTCTCTGTGTAGTCCTGGCTGTCCTGGAACTCACTCTGTAGACCAGGCTGGCCTCGAACTCAGAAATCCACCTGCCTCTGCCTCCCAAGTGCTGGGATTGCAGGCGTGAGCCACCACGCCTGGCTAAATCTTCAGTTCTTATCAGAAAATATCTCCACTTTCCTTTTCAATTGTATTCTAATTATATTTGTATGCACAATATTTTATCTGAGTATTTTTCCAAATAAATCTTCAATTTTATCAATTAACTTATGTAATCCTCAATTTTATCATACATATGTTAGATAACAATCTTCAGTTATTTACAAAAATGTGTCCTCTTCTTTTTTCAATAATACTCTAATTGTATTTGTATTCCTAACCATGTATCTGAGTTTTTGTTTTCTAAAATATCTTCAATTTTTTAAATTATCTTATGTAATCCTCACTTTAAACATACATGTTAGATGAAAATCTTCAGTTTTATCAGAAAATGTCTTCATTTATTTTTCACTTATTTATAGTTATATTTGTATGCTTTTCATTGTATCTGAGATATTATAAAAATCTTCATTTTTATCAATTATCCTATGTAATCATCCATTTTATCATCCAGCAGTTAGATATAATGCTTCAGAATTAACAGAATATATCTCCATGTCCTTTCTCAATTGTATTCTAATTGTATTTGTATGCTTATCATTGTATCCAGGTTATTTTTCTCAATATATCTTCAATTTTATCAATTATCTTATGTTATTCTCTAATTCATCATACATATGTTAGATAAAATTCTTCAGTTTTATAAGAAAATGTCTCCTCTTCCTTTTTCAAATGTATTGTAATTGTATTTGTATGCTTATCATTGCATGAGTTTTTTTTCAAATAATCTTCAATTTCATAAATTACCTTTAGTTATCCTCAATTTTATCATACATATGTTAGAGGAAAATCTTATTTTACAGGAAAATGTCTCCACTTCCGTTTTCAATTACATTCTAATTGTATTTGCATGCGTACCATTGTATCTGTGAAAATTACCACAAAAATATTCAATTTTTAATTTTACCAATGAATTTCCCTTATTTTATATGAAATCATCAGTTTTATCCAAAAATATCTCCACTTCCTTTTACATTTATGTGATAATTTTATTTGTATGCCTCTCATTGTATCAGAGAATTTTCAAAGAAAAACTATTTTATCAGTTATCCTATATAATCCTCAATTTTATCATACATATGTTACATGAAAATCTTCATTTTCTTCACAAAATATATCTAGTTCTTTTTCAATTGTTTTCTAATTGTATTTGTATGCCTATCATTGTATCTTAGTTTTCTTGTTAAAAAATATTTTCAGATTTAAAAATTAACTTATGTTATCCTCAATATTATCATATATATGTTACATGAAAATCGTTACTTTTGTACAAAAATGTCTCTACATCCTTTTTCTATTATATTCTAATTGTATTTGTATGCCTATCATTGTATCTGAGATTTTTCTAGAGAATATCTTCAATTTAATCAGTTATCCTATGTAATCCTCAATTTTATCATACATATGTTAAATGAAAATCTTCAGTTTTATGAGAAAATGTCTAGTCTTCTTTTTCAACTGAATTCTAATAGTATTTGTAATCTTATAAATGTATCTGAGTATATTGCAAAAATCATCAATTTTATAAATTATCCTAAGTTTTCCTCAATTTTATCACACATATATTAGAGGAAAATCTTCAGTTTTATTGGAATTTGGCTACAATTCCTTTTTCAATTACATTCTAATTGTATTGGTATGCTTACCATTGTATCTGTGAAAATTACCACAAAAATCTTCAATTTTTAAATTTTTCCTATGAATTTCCCTTACATTATCAGAAATATGTTAGACAAACATGTCTACACTTCTGTTTCAATTATCTGATAATTCTATATATATGCCTATGACTGTATGTGAGATTTTTCCAAAAATATCTTCAATTTTATCAGATATCCTATTAACCCTCAATTTGAGCATGCTTATTTTTGATGAAAATCTTTAGTTCTGACATAAAATGTCTCCACTTCCATTTTCATTTGAATTCTAATTATATTTGTATGGCTATCATTGTATTTGAGTTTGTTTTCTAAAAAATCTCAATTTTATACATTATCTTATGTTATCCTCAATTTTGTCTTACATATGTTAGATGAAAATCTTCATTACTTGACAAAAATATCTCCATTTCCCTGTTCAATTACATTCCTATTGTATTTATATGTGTATCAATGTAATTGATGATTTTTATATAATATTCAATTTTATAAATTATGTTATGTTATCCTCATTTTATCATACATATATTTGATTAAAATATTCAGTTTTATTTGAAAATGTCTCCATGTGTCTATTAGCTATAATCTAATTGTATTTTATGCCTATCATTGTATCCGAGATTTTTTTCTGAATATGTCTTCAATTACATTAATTATCATATGTAATCCTTAATTTTATCACACATATGTTAGATAAAAATCTTCAGTTTTATCAGAAAATGTATACTTTCCTTTTTAAATTGTATCCAAATTGTATTTGTATGCTTATCATTGCATTTGATTTTTTTCAAAATATCTTCAATTTTATACATTACCTTAAATTATCCCCAATTTTATCATACATAAGTTAGAGGCAAATTTCAGGTTTATAGAAAAAAGTTTCTACTTCTTTTTTGCAATTACATTCTAATTGTATTTGTATGCATACAATTGTATCTGTGAAATTTACCCCCAAAATCTTCAATTTTTAAATTTTTCCTATGAATTTCCCTTATTTTGTATGGAATATGTTACATTAAATCTTCAGTTTCATAAGAAAATATCTCCCCTTCCTTTTCCAGTTATGTGATAATTGCCTTTGTATTCCTATAATTTTACCTGAGATATTTTCAAGAAAATCTTCAATTTTATCAGTTATCCTATGTAATCCTCAATTTTATTATACATATGTTAGATGAAAATCTTCAGATCTATCAGAAAAGTTGTCGAGGTCATTTTTCAATTGTATTTTGAATGTATTTGTATGCCTCTCGTTGTATCTGAGTTTCCTTTTTCAAAAAAATCTTCAGATTTAAAAATTATGTTATCCTCAATTTATCATAC
This sequence comes from Apodemus agrarius, assembly GCA_964023405.1. Taxonomy (NCBI): domain Eukaryota; kingdom Metazoa; phylum Chordata; class Mammalia; order Rodentia; family Muridae; genus Apodemus; species Apodemus agrarius. Next base: position 83,330,034 of record OZ030020.1, read on the forward strand.
TTCTTTTAGATGAAAATCTTCAGTTTCATACAAAAAATCTCCACCTCCTTTTCAATTATATTCTAATTGTATTCGTATGCCTATCACTGTATCTGAGATTTTTCCAAATCAAATCTTCAATTTTATGATATATCCTATGTAATCTTCAATGTTATCATGCATGTTTTAGATAAAAAATATTGCTATAATAAAATGTCTCCACTTCCTTTTTTAATCGAATTCTAATTATATTTTTATGGCTATCATTGTATTTGAGTTTTCTTCAAAAAATCGTCAATCTTATACATTACCTTATGTTATCCTAAATTTTATCATATATATGTTAGATGAAAATCTTTAGTTCTTTATGAATATGTCACCAGCTTGGTCTAGACAGTGAGTTCCAGGACAGCCAGGACTACAGAGAAAGCCTGTCTTGAAAAACAAGCAAGCAAACAAGCAAACAAACAAACATACAAACAAACAAAAAAGAAGCCGTTTTAGCCAGGCAGTGGTGGTGCATGCCTGTAATCCCAGCCTTTTGGGAGGCAGAGATAGGCGAATTTCTGAGTTCGAGTTCAACCTGGTCTATAGAGTGAGTTCCAGAACAGCCAGGGCTCCACAGAGAAACCCTGTCTCAAAATTACCAAAAAAAACCCACCAAGAACATGTCTCCACTTCCACTTTCCATTACATTCTAATTTTATTTGTATGCAGATCATTGTATCTGAGTATTTTTTCAAATATTCAATTTTAGCAATTATCTTATGTAATCCTCAATTTTATCATATATATGTTAGATGAAAACCTTCAGTTCCTTACAAAATTGTGTCCCCTTCCTTTTAATATTCTAGCTGTATTTGTATGCCTATCCTTGTATCTGAGTTTTGTTTTCAAAAAGATCTTAAATTTTATAAATTATCTTATGTAATCCTCAATTTTAACATACATATGTTAAATGAAAATCTTCAGTTTTATCAGAAAATATCTCTATTCCGTTTTTTTCAATTACATTCTAATTGTGTTTGTAAGTCTATCATTGTATCTGTGAAAATTACCTCAACAATCTTCACAGTTTTAGTTTTTGTATGAGTTTCCATAATTTTATCAGATACATGTTATGCAAAATTCTTCAGATTTATCAGAAAATATCTCCATATCCTTTTTAAATTATGTGATAATTGTATTTGGATTCCTATTATTGTATATGAGATTTTTCAAAGAAAATCATCAATTTTATTAGTTATTCTTTGTAATGATCAATTATATCATACATATGTTTGATGAAAATCTTGAGTTTTATCACAAAATGTGTCCAGTTATGTTTCAATTGTATATTAATGGTATTTGTATGCCTATCATTTTATCTGAGTTTTCTTTTTCAAAAATATCTTCAGATTTAAAAATTATCTTATGTTATCTTCAAAGTTGGCATAAATATATTAGATGAAAATATTCAGTTTTATACAAAAATGACTCCACTTCCCTTTTCAATAATATTCCAATTGTATTTGTAAGCCTATAATTTTATCTATATTTTTCTAGAGAATATCTTCAATTTAATCAGTTATCCTATGTAATCCTCAATTATATCATCCATATGTTAAATGAAAATCTTTTTTTATGAGAAAATGTCTCATCTTCAATTTTCAATTGAATTCAAATAGTATTTGTAAGCTTATCATTGTTTCTGAGTATTTGCAAAAAATCATCAATTTTATAAATTATCCTAGGTTTTCCTCAATTTTATCAAACATATGTTAGAGGAAAATATTCAGTTTTATAGGAAAATGGCTCCACTTCCTTTTTCAATTATGTTCTAATTGTATTTGTATGCTTACAATTGTATTTGTGAAAATTACCACCAAAAATTCAATTTTTTATTTTACCTATGAATTTCCATTACTTTATCAGAAATATATTATAGATAATCTTAGTTTTATCAGAAAATGTCTCCACTTCCTTTTCAATCATGTTATAATCCTATTTTTATGCCTATAATTCTATGTGAGATTTAAAAAAAAGTTTCAATTTTATCAGATATCCAATGTAATCCTCATTTTTATCATGCAGATTTTAGATAAAAATCTTCAATTCTATCATAAAATGTCTTCACTTCCTTTTTCAATTGAATTCTAATTATATTTGTATGGCGATCATTGTATTTGAGTTTTCTTCAACAAATCTTCAATTTTATACATTTTCTTATGTTGTCCTCAATTTTATCATATATATGATAGTTGAAAATCTTTATTACTTTTTGAAAATATCTCCATTTCCCTATTCAGTTACAATCTAATTGTATTTACATCCCTATGAATCTATCTGTGTTTTTAAAAAATAATATTCAGTTTTATAAATTATGTTATATTATCCTCATTTTTATCATACATATATTAGATGAAAATCCTCAGTTTTATATGAACATGTCTCCACATCTCTTTTATTTATATTCTAATTGTATTTTTTAATTTTTATTTTCTATATTCTATGTTTACATTCCAAATCCCCTTTCCCAGTTGCCCCCCACCATATGTCCCATAATTCCTCTCCCCCCTTGCTATTCCCCACTCATTCCCCCCCCACGATTTCTCTGTTCTGGGTCTACAATACTGGATCCAATCTTTACAGGCCCAGGGTCCTCTCCTTTTTTTCTTCTTGAGAGTCATTTGACTTGCTAATTGTGCCTTGAGTATTTAGGGCTTCTGGGCTCATTAATATCCACGTATCAGTGATTGCATTTTGTGTGTATTCTTTTGTGATTGGGTTAGCTCACTTAGGATGATAGTTTCCAGATCTAACCATTTACCTACAAATTGCATGAGTTCATTATTTTTAATTTCTGAGTAGTACTCCATTGTATAAATATACCACATTTTCTGTATCCATTCCTCTTTTGAGGGATATCTGGGCTCCTTCCAATTTCTGGCTATTATAAACAAGGCTGCTATAAACATAGTGGAGCATGTGTCTTTATTGTATGCAGAGGAATCCTCTGGGTATATGCCCAGGAGTGCTATGCCAGGGTCCTCTGGGAGTGGCATGCCCAATTTTCTGAGGAACCACCACACTGATTTCCAGAGCGGTTTTACCATTTGGCAAACCCACCAACAGTGGAGGAGTGTTCCTCTTTCTCCACATCCTCGCCAGAACTTGTTGTCTCTCGAGTTTTTAATCTTAGCCATTCTGACTTGAGTGAGGTGGAATCTCAGGGTTGTTTTGATTTGCATTTTCCTGATGACTAATGATGTTGAACATCTCTTAAGGTGTTTTGCGGCCATCCGAATTTCTTCTGGTGAAAATTCTTTGTTTAGCTCTGTACCCCATTTTTTGATAGGGTTATTTGGTTCTTTGGGGTCTAACTTCTTGAGTTCTTTGTATATGTTGGATATTAGCCCTCTGTCGGATGTGCGGTTGGTGAAGATCATTTCCCATGTTGTTGGTTGCCGTTTTGTCTTTCTGACAGTGTCCTTTGCCTTACAGAAACTTTGTAATTTTATGAGGTCCCATTTGTCAATTCTTGATCTTAGAGCATAAGCTATTGGTTTTCTGTTCAGAAACTTTTCCCCTGTGCCCATGTTCTCCAGGGTCTTCCCAAGTTTCTTTTCTAATAGTTTCAGTGTGTCTGGTTTTATGTGGAGATCCTTGATCCACTAGAAGTTGATCTTAGAACAAGGAGATAAGAGTGGGTCAATTCGCATTCTTCTGCATTTTGACCTCCAGTTGAACCAGCACCATTTGTTGAAAAGGCTATCTTTTTTCCACTGGATGATTGTGGCTCCTTTATCAAAGATCAAGTGACCATAAGTCTGTGTGTTCATTTCTGGGTCTTCAATCCTATTTCATTGATCTACCTGCCTGTTGCTATACCAATACCATGCAGTTTTTAACACAATTGCTCTGTAGTACTGCTTGAGGTCAGGGATATTGATTCCCCCAGAAGTCCTTTTATTGTTGAGAATAGTGTTAGCTATCCTGGGTTTTTTGGTGCTCCAGATGAATTTGAGAATTGCTCTTCCTAGATCTATGAAGAATTGATTTGGGACTTTGATGGGGATTGCATTGAATCTGTAGATTGCTTTTGGCAAGATGGCCATTTTTACTATATTGATCCTGCCAATCCAGGGGCAAGAAATATTTTTCCATCTTCTGAGGTCTTTTTCGATTTCTTTCTTCAAGGACTTGAAGTTCCTGTCATATGGATCTTTCACTTGTTTGGTTAGAGTTACGCCAAGGTACTTTATGTTGTTTGTGGCTATTGTGAATGGGGTTATTTCCCTAACTTCTTTCTCAGCCTGCTTGTCCTTTGAGTGCAGGAAGGCTACTGATTTGCTTGAGTTAATTTTATAACCAGCCACTTTGCTGAAGTTGTTTATCAGCTGTAGAAGTTCTCTGGTGGAGTTTTTTAGATCACTTAATTAGACTATCATATCATCTGCAAATAATGATACTTTGACTTCTTCCTTTCCAATTTGTATCTCTTTGACTTCCTTATGTTGTCTAATTGCTCTCGCTAGAACTTCAAGTACTATATTGAAAAGATATGGAGAGAGAGGGCAGCCTTGTCTAGTCCCTGATTTTAGTGGGATTGCTTCAAGTTTCTCTCCATTTATTTTGATGTTGGCTACTGGTTTGCTGTAGATTGCTTTTACTGTGTTTAGGTATGGGCCTTGAATTCCTGCTCTTTCCAAGACTTTTAGCATGAAAGGATGCTGAATTTTGTCTAATGTTTTTTAGGATCTAATGAGATGACCATGTAGTTATTTTCTTTTAGTTTGTTTATGTAGTGGATTACATTGATGGATTTCCGTATATTGAACCATCCCTGCATCCCTGGAATAAAGCCTACTTGATCGTGGTGAATGATCGTTTTGATATGCTCTTGGATTCAGTTGGCAAGAATTTTATTTAGTATTTTTGCATCAATATTCATAAGAGAAATTGGCCTGTAGTTCTCTTTCTTTGTTGGATCTTTTTGTGGCTTAGGTATCAGTGTAATTGTGGTTTCGAAGAATGAGTTGGGCAGTGTCCCTTCTGTCTCTATTTTGTGGAATAGTTTGAAGAGTATTGGTGTTAAGTCTTCTTTGAAGGTCTGGTAGAATTCTGCACTAAAACCATCTGGTCCCATACTTTTTTGGTTGGGAGGCTTTCTATAACCCCTTCTATTTCTTTAAGGTTTATGGGACTGTTTAGCTGATCCACTTGATGCTGATTTAATTTTGGTATTTGGTATCTGTCTAGAAAATTGTCCATTTCCTCCAGATTCTCCAGTTGTGTTGAGTATAGGTCTTTGTAATAGGATCTGATGATCTTTTGAATTTCCTCTGTTTCTGTTGTTATATCCCCCTTTTCATTCCTAATTTTGTTAATTTTGATACTATCTCTGTGCCCTGTGGTTAGTCTAGCTAAGGGTTTATCTATCTTGTTGATATTCTCGAAGAACCAGCTCTTGGTTTTGTTGATTCTTTGTATGGTTTCTTTGTTTCTACTTGATTGATTTCAGCCCTTAGTTTAATGATTTCCTCTCTTCTACTCCTCCTGGGTGAGTTAGCTTCTTTTTGTTCCAGGGCCTTCAGGTGTGCTGTTAAGTTGCTAGTGCATGCTCTCTCCAGTTTCTTTTTGGAGGCACTCAGGGCTATGAGTTTTCCTCTTAGCACTGCTTTCATTGTGTCCCAGAGATTTGGGTAGGTCGTACCTTCATTTTCATTGAAGTCTAAAAAGTCTTTGATTTCTTTCTTAATTTCTTCCTTGACCAGGGTGTCATTGAGTAGAGTATTGTTCAGTTTCCATGTGTATGTGTGCTTTCTGTTGTTCTTCTTGCTATTGAAGACCACTTTTACTCCATAGCAATCCGATAGGAGACATGGGATTAGTTCGGTCTTCTTGTATTTGTTGAGATCTGCCTTGTGACCAATTATATGATCAATTTTTGAGAAGGTACCGTGCAGTGCTGAGAAAAAGGTGTACTCTTTTGCTTTAGGATGGAATGTTCTATATATATCTGTTAAATCCAATTGGTCCAAAGCTTCAATTAGTTTCACTGTGTCCCTGTTTAGTTTCTGCTTTCCTGATCGGTCCATTGAGGAGAGTGGAGTGTTGAAGTCACCTACAATTATTGTGTTAGGTGCGATGTGTGCTTTGAGCTTTAGTAAAGTTTCTTTTACGAATGAGGGTGCCCTTACATTTGGCGCATAGATGTTCAGTATTGAGAATTCTTCTTGGTGGATTTTCCCTTTGACAAGCAGGAAGTGACCTTCTGTGTCTCTTTTGATGACTTTAGGTTGAAAGTCAATTTTATCTGATATTAGAATGGCTACTCTGGCTTGTTTCCTGGGACCATTTGCATGTAAAACTGTCTTCCAGCCTTTTCCTCTAAGGTGGTGTTTGTCTTTTACACTGAGATGTGTTTCCTGTATGCAGCAAAATGTAGGGTCCTGTTTCTGTATCCAGTCTGTTAGTCTGTGTCTTTTGATTGGAGAATTGAGTCCATTGATATTAAGAGATATTAAGGAATAGTAATTATTACTTCCTGACATTTTGGACATTATTATTATTATTTGTATTTGAGTGGTTCTCTTCTTTTGGGTTGGATGAGATCGGGTTTCTATCTTGTTTCTTCTGGGGTTTTGTTTCCCCCCTTGTGTTGGTATTTTTCCCCTATTATCCTTTGTAGGTCTGGGTTTGTAGATAAGTATCTTGCAAATTTGGTTTTGTCGTGGAATATCTTGGTTTCCCCATCTATGGCAATTGAGAGTTTTGCTGGGTATAGTAGTCTTGGCTGAAGTTTGTGTTCTCTTAGGGTCTGCATGAGGTCTGCCCAGGATCTTCTCGCTTTCATGGTCTCAGGTGAGGAGTCTGGTGTAATTCTGATAGGTCTTCCTTTTATGTTACTTGTCCTTTTTCTCTTACTGCCTTTAATATTCTTTCTTTGTTTAGTACATTTGGGGTTTTGATTATTATGTGACGGGAAGTATTTCTGTTCTGGTCCAGTCTATTTGGGGTTCTATAGGCTTCTTGTATATTCATGGGCATCTCTCTCATTAGGTTGGGGAAGTTTTCTTCCATAATTTTGTAGAAGATATTTGCTGGCCCTTTAAGTTGTAGATCTTCATTCTCATCTATCCCCATAATCCTTAGGTTTGGTCTTCTCATTGTGTCCTGGATTTCCTGAATGTTTTGTTTTACCAGCTTTTTGCATTTTGCATTTTCTTTAATTGTTGAATCCATGGTTCCTATGGTATCTTCAGCATCTGAGATTCTGTCTTCTATCTCTTGTATTCTATTGTTGATATTTGCATCTATGACTCCTGATTTCTTCCCAAGGTTTTCTATCTCCAACGTTGTCTCCCTTTGCGATTGCTTAGTTGTTTCTACTTCTGTTTTTAGATTTTGTATGGTTTTGCTCAGATCTTTCAGTTGCTTGTTTGTGTTTTCCTGTAATTCTTTAAGGGATTTTTGTGTTTCCTCTTTTATGACTTCTACTCGCTGACCCATGTTCTCTTGTATTTCTTTAAGTGATTTTTGTTTCTTCCCCTTATTGGGATTCATTTTTTGCTCTATATTCTCCTGGATTTCTTTAAGTGATTTTTGTGTCTGCCTTGTATGGGCTTCTAGCTTTTGATTTATTTTCTCCTCTATTACTTTAAGAAATTTGTCTAAGTGATCCTCAATCTGCATCTGTATCAGTGATTTCAGATCTGAGTCTTGTTTTTCTGGTGTGTTGAGATATCCGGGATTTAATTGTGTTTGCCTTGTAATGGCTTCTAGCTTTTGATCTATTTTCTCATGTATTACTTTAAGAGATTTATCTAAGTGTTCCTCTATCAGCATCCTGACCAGTGATTTTAGATCTTAGTCTTGTTTTTCTGGTGTTTCGGGGTATCCAAGATTTATTGCTGTCGGGGAACTGGGTTCGGATGCCGCCATACTGCCTTGATTTCTGTTAGTAGCGATCTTACGTTTGCCTTTTGCCATCTGGTTAACTCTGGTGTTAGTTGGTCCTGTAGATACTAGCTGGTGCTTGACCCACCTGTGGGGTTGTAAGGCTATTTCCCAGCGACTGGGATACCTGAACCACTGCCCTGCAGGGCTCCTGCTCACAGATTGCTGCCAGGTGGCCTGAGTCCCCCGAGGTCTTAAACTCAGGATATCCCAGGTACTTGGTTCTGCCTGTTGGGCGGCTGCTCTGCACTGCTCCTGCTCAGGGTTTGCTGTCTGGTATCCTGTTTCCCCAGGGGTCTTAAAGTTGGGATATCTCAGTTATCTGGTTCTGCCTGCTGGTCCCAAGCTGCTAGGAAGCTGGTTAGGTCCGGCTTCCCAGCCACGGGCTGGATGGGAGGCTGGTTCCGCCACCAGCTGGGTCTGAGCACCTGGCAAGCTGGCTGGGTCCGGCTTCCCCACCACCAGCTGGGTGGGAAGCTGCAGGCATGATGGCAGCTGCCTGCAGGGAGCTTGGGGTCCGCCCCGTGAGTGCAGAGCACAGGCTCGGCCGCTGTGCCCCTAACCTCTACTCTGTGCCCAACTCCCGCTCCTGGCCTGAGTACCTGGTTCCGCTGCAGGCTGGGTCTGAGCACCTGGCAAGCTAGCTGGGTCCGGCTTCCCCACCACCTGCTGGATGGGAAGCTGCAGGCAAGATGGCAGCTGCCTGCAGGGAGTCAGGGGTCTGCCCTGATTCCGCCGCAGGCTGGGTCTGAGCCTCTAATTGTATTTTTATGCCTATCATTTTATCTGAGTTTTGTCCAAATAAGTCTTCAATTTTATCAATTACCCTAGTAATCCTTTAATTTATCATACATATGGTGAAAAATCTTCAGTTTTATCAGAAAATGTCTCCACTTTCTTTTTTCAGGTGTATTCTAATTGCATTTCTATGTCTATCATTGTTTCTGTGTGTTCTTCCAAAAAGTCTTTAATTTTATAAATTACGTTATGATATTCTCATTTTATCATACATGTTATATGACAATCTTCAGTTGTGTATGAAAATGTGTCCACTTCCTCCTTCAATTATGTATTTGTATTCCTGTCATGTATCTGAGTATTTTTTCAAAAAATCTTCCATTTTCCACATAATCTTAAGTTATCCCTAATTTTATCATAGATATTTTAGAGGAAAATCTTCAATTTTGAATAAAAGTGTCTCCACTTCATTTTTCGATTACATTCTGATTGTTCTTGTATGCCTACCTTTGTATCTGTGAAAATTACCACAAAAAAATTCAATTTTACTCCTCCACTGCTGGTGGGACTGCAAGCTGGTACAATCAATCTGGAAATCAGACTGGCGTTTCTTCAGAAAACTGGACACAATACTTCCGGAGGACCCAGCCATATCACTCCTGGGCATATACCCAGAAGATTCCCCAGCATGCAATAAGAATATATGTTCCACTATATTCATAGCAGCATTATTTATGATAGCCGGAAGTTGGAAAGAACCGAGATGTCCCTCAACAGAAGAATGGATACAAAAAAAAATGTGGTATATATGCACAATGGAGTACTATTCAGCCATTAGAAACAATGAATTCATGAAATTCTTAGAGAAATGGATGGAGCTGGAGAACATCATACTAAGTGAGGTAACCCATCCTCAAAAGAAAACCCATGGTATGCACTTACTGATAAGTGGATATTAGCCTAGAATCTTGGGACACCAAAGACAAAATTCACATACCAAATGATGTCTGACAAGAAGGAAGGAGGGGACCCTGGTTCTGCATAGGCTCAAAGCATCAGTGTAGGGGAATACCAGAACAGGGAAGTGGGAAAGGGTGGATGGGGGAACACGGGGAGGGAAAGTGCATGTGGGACCTTTGGGGGCAGGGAACAATGACCGTCATACAAATACAATTCGAATATAATTGAAAGATGTGTGGAGATATTTTCTGATAGAACTGAAGCTTTTCATGTAAAATATGCATGATAAAATTGAGGATTACATCAGATAACTGATAAAATTTTATATTTTTTGAACAAAAAACCTCAGAGACAATGATAGGCATCCAAATATAAATAGACTATAATTGAAAAAGGAAGTGGAGATATTTGCTGATAGAACTGAATATTTTATTATAACATATGTATCATAAAATTGAGGATTATATATGATAACTGATAAAATAAAGATGTTTTTGGATAAAAACTCAGATACAATGATAGGTATACAAATAGTATTATCACATATTTGAAAATTAAGTGGAGATATTTTCTGACAAAACTGAACATTTGATATAACATGTTACTGATAAAGTAAGGGAAATTCATAGGAAAAATTTAAAAATTTAAAATTTTTGTGGTTATTTTCAAAGATACAATGGAAGGCATAAAAATACAATAGAATGTAGACGAAAAATGAAGTGGAGACATTTTTATTTAAAATTGAGTATTTCCCTCCAAAAAATCTATTAAGAAATGAGTATAACATAAGATAATATATAAAATTGAAGATATTTTCTAAAAAACCTCAAATACCATGATAACCATACAAATATAACTACAATTCAATTGAAAAAGGAAGTGAAGACATTTTATAATAGAACTGAAGATTTTCAACTAAATTCTACGTGAAAAAATTGAGGATTACATAGGATATCTGATCAAACTGAAGATTTTTTGGAAAAAAACTCACATAAAATGATAGGCATACAAAAAGACTTATCAGATAATTGAAAAGGAAGTAGAGACATTTTCTAATAAAACTAATGATTTCGTATATCATATTTCTGATAAAGTAAGGGAAATTCATAGCAGAACTTTAAAAGTGAAGATTTTTGTTGTAATTTTGATAGATACAAAGGTACTTATACAAATAAAATTAGAATGTAATTGAAAACATAAGTGGAGACATTTTCCTATGAATCTGAAGATTTTCCTTAAGCATATGATTAATAAAATTGAGGAAAACAAGGTATTTTATGAAATTGAAGATTTTTGGAAAAAAAAACTCAGATGCAGTGACCAGCATACAAATAGTATTAGAGTACAATTGAAACAGGAAGTGGAGACATTTTCTGATAAAATTGAAGATTTTTATCTAACATATGGATGATAAAATTGAGAATTACATAGGATAATTTATAAAATTGAAGATGTATGCATAAAAAACTCTGATAAAATGATAGGCATACAAATAGAATTAGAATACAATTGAAAAAGGACATGGAGATATATTCTGCTAATTCTGACGTTTACATCGAACTTATGTATGATAAAATGGATAACATAGGAAAATTGATAAAATTGAAGATTTTTTGATAAAATCTCAGATAAAATGAAAGGTATACAAGTATAACAATAAATAAGTTGAAAAGAAAGTAGAGACATTTTCTGGTAAAACTGAAGATTTTTGTATAACATTTCTGATCAAATTGTGGAAATTCATGTGAAAGTGTTAAAATTTGAAGATTTTTGTGGTAATTTGCACAGATACAATGGTAGGCATACATATAAATGATAATATAGTTGAAAAAGGAAGTGGAGATATTTTCTGATGCATCTGAGGAATTTTGCATAACATATATCTGATAAAATGAAGGAAATTCATAGGAAAACTGTAAAATTTGAAGTTTTTTCTGGTGATTTTCAAGATACAATAGTAGGCATAAAAATAAATAATAATATAGTTGGAAAAGGAAGTGGAGATACTTTCTGATAAATGTGAAGAATTTTGCATAATAAATATCTGATAAAAATATCTAAATTCATTACAAAACTGTAAAATTTGAAGATTTTTTTGGCAATTTTCACAGATACAATGATAGGCATAAAAACACAATTAGAATGTAATTGAAAAAAGTTATAGAGACATTTTCTGATAAAACAGATGATTTTCCTCTAACATATATATGTTTAAATTAAGGACAACATAAGATAATTTATAAAATTAAAGATATTTTGGAAAACAAAAACTCAGATACAAGGATAGGCATACAAATACAACTATAATATTATTGATAAAGGAAGAGGACACATTTTTTAAAAGAACTGAAGATTTTCATCTAAAATATGTATGATGAAATTCAGGATTACATAGGGAAGTGATAAAATTGACGATTTATTTGGAAAAACACACAGATACAATGATCAGCATAAAAATACAATTAGAACATAATTGAAAAGTGAAGTGGAGTTATTTTCTGACAGAACTGAAGTTTTTCGCATAAAATATGCATGAGTAAATTGAGGATTACATAGGATAACAACATTTTAGATTTTTTTGAAAAAAAACTGAGATATAATGATAGGCATCCAAATATAATTAGAATGTAATTGAAAAGGGAAGTGGAGATATATTCTGGTAGAACTGAAGATTGTAATCTAACATATGCATCATAAAACTGAGAATTACATATGATCACTGATAAAATTGAAGATTTTTGGAAAAAAACTCAGATTCAATGATAGGTATACAAATAGAATTATCACATATTTGAAAATTAAGTGGAGACATTTTCTGACAAAACTGAAGGTTTCCTATATCATATTACTGAATAAATAAGGGAAATTCTTAGGAAAAAATTAAAAATTGAAAATTTTTATGATAATTTCAACAGATACAATGGTAGGCATACAAACACAATTAGAATGTAATCGAAAAATGAAGTGGAGATAATTGTATTTTTTAAGTTTTATTTATTTATTTATTTATTTATTTATTTTCTATTTTTTGTTTACATTCCAAAGGCTTTATACTTCCCCATTCCCCCTCACCATATGTCCCATAAGACCTCTTCCCCCCCTGCCGATTCCCTAATCGCCCCCCAATCCTTTCTCTGTTCTGGTACTCTCCTACTAAACTGGAACCAGTCTTTTAGGGACCAGGGTCCTCTCCTTCATTTCTCTTAGGAGTCTTTTGATTTGCTAATTGTGCCTTGAGTGTTCAGAGCTTCTGGGCTCATTAATATCCACTCATCAGTGATTGCAATTCACGTGTATTCTTTTGTGATTGGGTTAACTGACTTAGGAAGATATTTTCCAGATCCAGCCATTTGCCGACAAATTGCATGAATTCATTATTTTTAATTGCTGAGTAGTATTCCATCATATAAATATACCACATTTTCTGTATTCATTCCTCCTTTGAGAGACATCTGGGCTCCTTCCAGCTTCTGGCTATTATAAATAAGGCTTCTATGAACATAGTGGAGCATGTGTCTTTATTGCATGCAGGGGAATCCTCTGGGTATATGCCCAGTAGTATGACAGGGTCCTCTGGAAGTGTCATGCCCAATTTTCTGAGCAACCGCTAGACTGATTTCCACATTTTACCATCTTGCAATCCCACCAACAGTGGAGGAGTGTTCCTCTAGTCCACATCATCGCCAGCACCTGATGTCTCTTGAGTTTTTAATCTTAGCCATTCTGATTGGTGTGAAGAGAAATCTGAGTTGTTTTGATTTGCATTTCCCTGATGGCTAATGATGTTGAACATCTCTTAAGGTGCTCCTCGGACATCTGAATTTCTTTTGGTGAAAATTCATTGCTTAGATCTGTACCCCATTTTTGATAGGGTTATTTGGTTCTTTGGTGTCAATCTTCTTGTGTACTTTGTTTATACTGGATATTAATCCTCTGTCAGATGTAGGGTTGGTGAAGACCTTTTCCCAATTTGTTGCTTGCCATTTTGTCCTTCTGACAGTGTCCTTTGCCTTACAGAAACTTTGTAATTTTATGAGGTCCCATTTGTCAATTCTTGATCTTAGAACATAAGGTACTGGTGTTCTGTTTCCCCCCGGTGCCCATGTCCTCCAGGGTCTTCCCCAGTTTCTTTTCTATTGGTTTCAGTGTGTCTGGCTTTATGTGGAGGTCCTTGACCCACTTGGAGTTGATCTTAGTACAAGGAGATAAGAGTGGGTCAATTTGCATTCTTCTGCATGTTGACCTCCAGTTGAACCAGCACCATGTGTTGAAAAGGCTATCTTTTGTCCACTGGGTGTTTGTAGATTTTTATCAAAGATCAAGTGAACATACGTCTGTGGGTTCATTTCTGGATCTTCAGTTCTATTCCTTTGATCTACTTGCCAGTCGCTGTACCAATACCATGCAGTTTTTAACACAGTTGCTCTGTAGTACTGCTTGAGGTCAGGGATATTGTTTCCCCCAGAAGTCCTTTTATTGTTGAGAATAGATTTAACTATCCTGGGTTTTTTGTTACTCCAGATGAATTTAAGAATTGTTCTTTCTAGATCTATGAAGAATTGAGTTGGGATTTTGATGAGGATTGCATTGAATCTGTAGATTGCTTTTGGCAAGATGGGCCATTTTTACTATATTGATCCTGCCAATCCAGGAGCAAGATATATTTTTCCATCTTCTGAGGTCTTCTTCGATTTCTTTCTTCAATGACTTGAAGTTCTTTTCATACATATCTTTCACTTGTTTGGTTAGAGTCACACCAAGATAGTTTATATTGTTTTTGGCTATTGTGAAGGGTGTTATTTCCCTAAGTTCTTTCTCAGCCTGCTTGTCCTTTGAGTATAGGAAGGCTAGTGATTTTCTTGAGGTGATTTTATAACCAGCCACTTTGCTGAAGTTGTTTATCAGCTGTAGGAGATCTCTGGTTGAGATTTTTGGGGTCATTTAAGTATACTATCATATCACCTGCGAATAGTGATAGTTTGACTTCTTCCTTTGTGATTTGTATCCCTCTGACTTCCTTATGTTGTCAAATTGCTCTAGCTAGTACCTCAAGTATTATATTGAAGAGATATGGTGAGAGAGGCAGTCTTGTCTAGTCCCTGATTTTAGTAGGATTGCTCCAAGTTTCTCTCCATTTACCTTAATGTTAGCTTTCGGTCTGCTGTAAATTGCTTTTACTATGTTTAGGTATGGGCCTTGAATTCCTGTTCTTTCCAAGACTTTTAGCATGAAAGGATGCTGAATTTTGTCAAATGCTTTTTCAGCATCCAGTGAGATGACCATGTGGTTTTTTTCTTTGAGTTTGTTTATGTAGCGGATTACATTGATGGATTTCCGTATGTTGAACCATCCCTGCATCCCTGGGATGAAGCCAACTTGATCATGGAGAATGATCATATTGATGTGTTCTTGGATTCGGTTGGCAAGAATTTTATTGAGTATTTTTGCATTGATGTTCATAAGGGAGATTGGTCTGAAGTTCTCTTTCTTAGTTGGGTCTTTGTGTGGTTTTGGTATCAGGGTAATTATGGCTTCGTAGAACGAATTGGGTAGTGTTCCTTCTGTTTCTATTTTGTGGAATAGTTTGAAGAGTATTGGTATAATGTCTTCTTTGAAGGTCTGATAGAATTCTGCACTAAAACCATCGGGTCCTGTGCTTTTCTTTGGTTGGAAGGCTTTCTATGACCTCTTGTATTTCCTTGGGGGTTATGGCGCTGTTTAGGTGATCTATTTGATCCTAATTTAATTTTGGTATTTGGTATCTGTCTAGGAAACTGTCCATTTTCTCCAGATTCTCCAGTTGTGTTGAGTATAGGCTTTTGTAGTAGGATCTGGTGGTTTTTTGAATTTCCTCAGTTTTTGTTGTTATATCTCCCTTTTCATTTCTAATTTTGTTGATTTGAATACTGTCTCTGTGCCCTTTCACAAGTCTGGCTAGTGGTTTATCTATCTTGTTGATTTTTCAAAGAACCAGCTCCTGGTTTTGTTGATTCTTTGTATGGTTCTCTTTGTTTCAACTTGATTGATTTCAGCCCTGAGTTTGATGATTTCCTGTCTTCTATTCCTCCTGGGTGAAATTGCTTCTTTTTGTTCCAGAGCTTTCAGGTGTGCCATTAAGTTGTTAGTATATGCTCTCTCCTGTTTCTTTTTGAAGGCACTCAGGGCTATGAGTTTTCCTCTTAGCACTGCTTTCATTGAGTCCCATAGATTTGTGTATGTTGTGCCTTCATTTTCATTAAATTCTAAAAAGTCTGATTTCTTTCTTTATTTCTTCCTTGACTAAGGTATCATTGAGTAGAATATTGTTCAGTCTCCATGTATATGAGGACTTTCTGTTGTTTTTGTTGCTATTGAAGAACATTCTTACTCCATGGTGATCAGATAGGAAGCATGGGATTAGTTCAATCTTTTTATATTTGTTGAGGTCTGTATTGTGGCCAATTATGTGGTCGATTTTGGAAAAGGTGTCATGAGGTGCTGAGAAAAAGGTATAGTCTTTTGCTTTAGGATGAAAAGTTCTATATATATGTTAGATCCAATTGGTCCAAAGTTTCAATGAGTTTCCCTGTGTCCCTGTTTAGTTTCTGTTTTCCTTATTGATCCATTGAGGATAGTGGTGTGTTCAGGTCCCCCACAATTTTTATGTTAGGTACAATGTGTGCTTTGAGCTTTAGTAAAGTTTCTTTTACAAAGGAGAGTGCCCTTGCCCTTTTTCTTTGAGTTTGTTTATGAAGTGAATTACATTGATGGATTTCCATATATTGAACCATCCCTGCATCCCTGGGATGAAGCCTACTTGATCATGGTGAATGATCATTTTGATGTGCTCTTTAATTCACTTGGCAAGGATCTTATTTAATATTTTTGCAACGACATACATAAGGAAAATTGGCCTATAGTTCTCTTTCTTTGTTGGATCTTTGTGTGGTTTTGGTATCAGCATAATTGTGGCTTCATAGAACGAGTTGGACACTGTTCCTTCTGTTTCTATTTTCTGGAATAGTTTGAAGAGTATTGGTGTTAGGCCTTCTTTGAAAGTCTGATAAAATTCTGCACTAAAACCATCTGGTCCCATATTATTTTTTGGTTGGGAGACTTTTTATAACCCCTTCTACTTCTCTAGGGGTTGTGGGACTGTTTAGCTGATCTAATTGATCCTGATTTAATTTTGGGTTTTGATATCTGTCTTTGAAATTGTACATTTTCTCCAGATTATACAGGTGCATTGCATATAGGCTTTTGTAGTAGAATCTGATGATTTTTTTTTGAATTTCCTCAGTTTCTCTTGTTATATCCCCATTTTCATATCTAATTTTGTTAATTTGGATACTGTCTCTCTGCCCATTGGTTTGTCTGGTTAAGGACATGTTTATTTTCTCAAAAAAAAAAACCAAACAGATCCTGGTTTTGTTGATACTTTGTATTGTTCTCTTTGTTTCTACTTGATTGATTTCAGCCCTCAGTTTGATGATTTCCTGTCTTATAGACTTCCTGGGTGAATTAGTTTCTTTTTGTTCCAGAGCTTTCAGGTGTTTTGTTAAGCTGCTAGTGTATGCTCTCTCCAGTTTCTTTTTTCGAGGCACTCAGGGCTATGTGTTTTCCTTTTAGCACTGCTTTCATTGTGTCCCATAGATTTGGATAGGTTGCACCTTCATTTTCATTGAATTCTAAAACATCTTTGATTTCTTTATTTCTTCCTTGACCAAGCTGTCATTCAATAAATTATTGTTCAGTTTCCATGTGTATGTGGGGTTTCAGTTGTTTTTCTTGCTATTGAAGACCATTTTTACTCAACAGTGATCTAATAGGATGCATGGGATTAGTAGGATCTTCTTGTATTTGTTGACATCTGTCTTGTGACCAATTATAAGGTCGATTTTGGAGAAGGTATCATTTGGTGTCTTAAACACACATACACTCACACAGACACATATATGTGTGTGCATAGACACACACACACACACACACACACACACACACACATAAAATGTTAAATCCAATTAGTCCAAAGCATCAATTAGTTTCACAGTGTCCCTGTTTGGTTTCTGGTTTCCTGATTGGTCCATTGAGGAGATTCGAGTGTTGAAGTCACCCATAATTATTGTGTTAGGTGTAATGTATGCTTTAAGCTCTAGTAGAGTTTCTTTTACAAATGAGGGTTCTCTTGTATTTGGAGCATAGATGTTAAGTATTGGGAGTTCTTCTTGGTGGATTTTCCCTTTGACCAGCAAGAAGCAACCTTCCGTGTCTCTTTTGATGACTTTAGGTTGAAAGTCAAATTTTTCTGATTTTAGAATGGCTACTCTAGCTTGTTTCCTGAGACCATTTGCTTGTAAATTGTCTTCCAGCCTATTACTCTAAGGTAGTGTTTGTCTTTGACATTGAAATGTGTTTATTGTATGCAGCAAAATGTAGGGTCCTGTTTCTGTTCTCAGTCTGTTAGTCTATGTCTTTTTATTGTGGAATTGAGTCTATTGATGTTAAGAGATATTGAGGAATAGTAATTATTACTTCCTGACATTTTTGAAATTATTTTTGTATATTTGAGTGGTTGTCTTCTTTTGGGTTTGATGAGGGGGGTTTCTTTCTTCTTCTGGGGTGTGGTTTCCTTCCTTGTGTTGGTGTTTTCCCCCCATTATCCTTTGTAGCACTGGGTTTGTGGAAAGATAATGTGAAAAATTGTTTTGTCATGGAATGCCTTGGTTTCTCCATCTATGACGATTGAGAATTTTGCTGGGTATCATAGTTTTGGCTGAAATATGTGTTCTATTGTAGTCTGCGTATCTGCCCAGGATCTTCTAGCTTTCATGGTCTCAAGTGATAAGTCTGGTGTAATCCTGATAGGTCTTTCTTTATACATTACTTGGAATTTTTCTCTTGCTGCCTTTAATATTCTTTCTTTGTTTAGTACATTTGGGGTTTTGATTATTATGTGATGAGAGGTATTTCTGTTCTGGTCCAGTCAGGAGTTCTGTAGGCTTCTTGTATATTCATGGGCATCTCTCTCTTTAGGTTGGGGAAGTTTTCTTCCATAATTTTGTAGAAGATATTTGCTGGCCCTTTAAGTTGTATATCTTCTCTCTCATCTATACCTA
Organism: Apodemus agrarius; assembly: GCA_964023405.1. NCBI lineage: Eukaryota > Metazoa > Chordata > Mammalia > Rodentia > Muridae > Apodemus > Apodemus agrarius. The sequence goes on from OZ030020.1 coordinate 83,348,747, forward strand.
TAACCATTAGGTTTGTTCTTCTCATTGTGTCCTGGATTTCGTTGATGTTTGGGTTACAAGCTTTTTGCATTTTGCATTTTCTTGGACTGTTGAATCAACGGTTACTATGGTATCTTTGGCATCTGAAATTCTTTCATCTATCTCTTGTATTCTATTTTTGATATTTGCATCTATGGACCCTGATTTCTTCCCAAGGTTTTCTATCTCCAAAGTTGTCTCCCTTTGTGATTTCTTAGTTGTTTCTACTTCTGTTTTTTCATCCTGGATGGTTTTGGTCAGATCTTCTGCTTGCTTATTTGTATTTTCATGTATTTCTTTATGAGATTTTTGTGTTTTCTCTTTCATAACATCTATTTGTTGACCCATGTTCTCCTGCAGTTCTTTAAGTGGTTTTTGGAATTCCTCCTTATTTGCTTCTAACTTTTGATCCATATTCTCCTGAGTTTCTTTAAGTGATCTTTGTGTTTGCCTTGTAAGGGCTACTATGTGTTGAGCCATTTTCTCCTGTACTTCTGTAAAAGATGTATCTATGTGTTCTGCTATCAGCATCCTGACCAGTGATTTTAGATCCAAATCTTGTTTTTCTGGTGTGTTGGGGTATCGGGGACTTACTGCTATTGGGGAACTGGGTTCAAATGCTGCCATATTGCCGTGATTTCTGTTAGTAAAGTTACTATCTTTGCCTTTTGTGATCTGGTTATCTCTGGCCTTAGTTGGTCCGGTAGTCACTAGCTGGTGTTTGAACCTCCTGAGGGTTGATAAGGCTATTTCCCCACCACTGGATGACTGGGTTTCCCCTGGCACAGATTGCTGATGTGTTGTTCTCCTCTTGGGTGCTGTTGGACCACTGGTGTATCTTCTGGTTCTGCCTGCTGAATCCAAGCAGCTGCCACCAAGATAGCTGCAGTTGTGCGGAATTCAGCGTCCACCTCAGGGTGCAGAGTCCATGCCTGGTTGGGACCCAGTAACTGCTACTCTGCCCAGATCCCTGCATGGCGGCCTTGAGTACCCATAGATCCCAAATTCTGGATATCACAGGTAGCTGGTTCAGCTTGCTTAGTCTAGACAGCTGCACGGAATCCAGCTGTGGCTGCAGGGAGTGGGGAGTGCTGACATTTTTATTTAAAACTGAAAAATTTCCTCTAAAATATCTATGATAAAATTGAGGATAAATTGAGGTAAATTATAAAATTGAAGATTTTTTTTTGAAAAAAAACTCAGATACAATGATAGGCATATAAACACATTGAGAATATAATTGAAGGACAATGTGGAGATATTTTCATATAAAACTGAAGATTTTCATATAACATACATATGATTAAAGTGAGGATATCATAGGGCAATTTATAAAATTAAAGATTTTTTGGAAAACACTCAGATACAATGATAGGCATAAAAACACAATTAGAATACAACTGAAAAACAAAGTGTAGATATTTTCTGATAAAACTGAAAATTTTGATCTAATATATGTATGATAACATAAAGGATTGCTATGGTAATTGATAAAATTGAAGACTTATTTGGATAAAACTAAGACACAATGATAGGCATAAAATACAATTAGAATATATCTAAAAGAGACGTGGTGAAATTTTCATGTAAAACTTAAGATTTTCATCTAACATATGTATGATGAAAATGAGGATAACACTCAGATACATTTATAGCCATATAAATACAAATAGAATGTAATTGAAAAAGGAGATGGAAACAGTTTCATAAATTAATGAAAATTTTCATCTTACATATTCATGATAAAATTGAGGATAACAAAAGATGATGTATAAAATTGAAGATTTTTTGGAAAAAAAACTCAAATACATTGATAGCCATACAAATACAATTAGAATTCAATTGAAAAAGGAAGTGGAAATATTTTATGATAGAACTGAAGATTTTCATCTAAAATATGCATGATAAAATTGAGGATTACATAAGCTATCTGATCAAATTGAATATTTTTCTTTGGAAAAATCTCACATACAATGATAGGCATACAAATAGAATTATCAGATAATTGAAAAGAACATGGAGTCATTTTCTGATAATACTAAAGATTTCTTATAACATATTTCTGATAAAGTAAGGGAAATTCATAGGAAATTTTGAAAACTAAAGATTTTTGTTGGAATTTTCACAGATACAATGGTAAGCATATAAATTCAATTAGAATGCAATTGAAAAAGGAAATAGAACCATTTTCCTATAAAAATGAAGATTTTCCTCTAACATATGGGTGATAAAATTGAGAAAAAAATAGGATATTATATAAAATTTATGATTTTTTTTGCAAAAAGAATCAGATACAATGATAAGCTTACAAATACTATACGAATTCAATTGAAAAACAAGAGGAGACAATTCCTCCTAAAACTGAAGTTTTTCATTTAACATATATATGTATGACAAAATTGAGGATTACATAGGATAACTGATTAATTGAAAATATTCCCTTGAAAAATCACAGATACAATGATAGGCATACAAATCAAATTGGAATATAATTGAAAGAAGAGGTGGAGACATTTTTGTATAAAACTAAAGATTTTCATCTAATATTTGTATGACAAAATTGAGTATAACATAAGACACTTTTTAAATTTGAAGAAATTTTTGAAAAAGAAAACTCAGATACATTGATAGGCATACAAATACAATTAGAATACAATTGGAAAAGGACCTGGACACATTTTGTGATAGAACTGAAGATTTTCATCTAACATATGTATGATAAAATTGGGGATTACATAGGATAACTGATAAAACTGAAGATTGTCTTTGAAAAATCTCAACTAAAATGATAGTCATAAAATACAATTATCACATAATTGAAAAGGGAAGTAGAGACATTTTCTGAATAAACTGAAGGTTTCATATAACCTATTTGTATAAAATAAAGGAAATTCATAGAAAAAATTAAAAATTGAAGATTTTTGTGGTTATTTTCACATATACAACGGTATGCATACAAATACAATTAGAAGGTAATTGCAAAAAGAGGTGGAGACATTTTCCTATAAAACTGAAGATTTTCCACGAGCATATGTATGATAAAATTGATAACTTAAGGTAATTTAGGAAATTGAAGATTTTTTTGAAAAGAAACTGAGATGCAATGATAAGCATACAAATACAATTAGAATACAATTGAAAAAAGACGTGGAGAAATATTCTTTTAATTCTGAAGATTTACATCTAACTTATGTATGATAAAATGGATGATAACATAGGAAAATTGGTAAAATTGAAGATTTTTGTGATAAAATCTCAGATACAATGAAAGGCATACAAATACACCTAGAAAGAAGTGAAAAAGAAAGTGGAGACATTTTCTGATAAAGCTGAAGATTTTGTATAACATTTCTGATTAAACTATGGAAATTCATGTGAAAATGTTTAAAGTTGCAGATTTTTGTTGTAATTTTCATAGATAAAATGGCAGGCATACAAATAAATAATAATATAGTAAAAAAAGGAAGTGGAGATATTTTCTGATAAATCTAAGGAATTTTCCATAACATATATCTGATAGAATGATGGAAATTCATAGGAAAACTATAAAATTTGAAGGTTTTTTGTCGTAATTTTCAGAGATCCAATGATAGGCTTACAAACACAATTAGAATGTAATTAAAAAAGAAATAGAGACATTTTCTGATAAAACTGAAGATTTTCATCTAACATATGTATGTTAAAATTGAGGATAACAAGATAATTTATAAAATTGAAGATATTGTGGAAAACATGAACTCAGATACAAGGACAGGCATACAAATACAACTAGAGTATTACTGAAAAGGAAGTTTCCACATTTTTGTAAAGAACTGAAATATTTCATCTAACATATGTATGATAAAATTGAGGATTGCATAAGATAATTGAAAAAATTGAAATTTTATTTATAAAAATACTCAGAAACAATGATCTGCATAAAAATACAAAGGAACTGGTCACATTTTGTGATAGAACTTAAGATTTTCATGTAACATGTATGATAAAATTAGGATTACATAGGATAACTGATAAAATTGAAGAATGCCTTTGAAAAACTCAGATACAATGATAGGCATACAAATATAATTATCACATAATTTAGAAAAGAAGTTGAGATAATTCTGATAAAACTGAAGATATTGTATAACATGTTTCATATAAAATAAGGGAAATTCATAGTAAAAATTTTAAAATTGAAGATGTTTGTAGTAATTTTCACAGATAAAATGGTATGCATGCAAATACAATTAGAATGTAATTGCAAAAAGAAATGGAAACATTTTCCTATAAAACTGAAGATTTTCCTCTAACATATGTGTCATAAAATTGAAGATAACTTACTTATGGTCATTCATGAAATTGAAGCGTTTTTTGTAAAAAAAAAAAAAAAACTCAAATGCAATTATAGGCATAAAAATACTATTAGAAAACAATTCAAAAAAGAAGAGGAGACATGTTAAAATTGAGAATTACATAGGATAATTTATAAAATTGAAGATTTATTCAGAAAAAACCTCAGATACAATTATAGGCATAAAAATACTATTCGAATACAATTGACAAATTATGTGGGGACATATTCTGTTAATTCTGAAGCTTTACATCTACCTTATGGATGATAAAATGGATGATAACATAGGAAAATTGATAAAATTGAAGATTTTTTGATACAATCTCAGATTCAATGAAAGGTATACAGATATATATATATATATATATATATATATATATATATATATATATATGAGTGAAAAAATTGGAGATATTTTCTGAAAAAACTGAAGACTTTTGTCTACCATTTCTGATTCAATTATGGAAATTCATGTGAAATTTTGAATGTGTGAAATTTTTTTGTGGTAATTTTCACAGATACTATGGTTGGCATACAAATAAATAATATAGTTCAAAATGGACCTGGAGATATTTTCTGATAAATCCGAAGAATTTTGAATGATATATATCAGATATAAGTATGGAAAATTCTTAGAAAAAAATGTAAAAATTTGAAGATTTTTGTGGTAATGTTCACAGATACAATGGTAGGCTTACAAACACAGCTAGAATGTAATTGAAAAAAGGAATAGAGACATTTTCTGATAAAACTGAACATTTTCATCTAACATGTATGTTAAAATTGAGGATTGCATAAGATAATTTATAAAATTGTAGGTATTTCAGAAAATGAAAACGCAGATACAAGGATAGGCATACAAATGCAAGTATTATTGAAAAGGGAATAGGAGACATTTTCATATAGAACTGAAGATTTTCATCTAACATATATGATAGAATTGTGGATTACATAAGATAATTGATAAAATTGAAGATTTATTTGGAAAAATACTCAGATACAATGATCTGCATACAAATACAATTAGAATATAATTGAAATAGCCATACAAATACAATTAGAATTCAATTGAAAAAGGAAGTGGAGATATTTTCTGATAGAACTGAAGCTTTTCATCTAAAATATGGATGATAAAATTGAGGATTTTATAGGATAACTGATAAAATTTTAGAATTTTTTGAAAAAGCACTCTGATATACTGACGTGCATTCAAATAGAATTATCAGATAATTAAAAAGGGAAGTGGAAATATTTCTGGCAGAACTGAAGGTTTTAATCTAACATATGTGACATAAAATTGAGGATTACACATGATAATTGATGAAATTGAAGATTTTTTTTGGAAAAAAACTCAGATACAATGATATGCATAAAAAAGAATTATCACATACTTGAAGATAAAGTAAAGAGACCTTATGATGAAACTGAATATTTCATATGACATATTACTGATAAAGTAAGGGAAATTCAGAGGAAAAATTTCAAAATTGAAAAATTCTGTGGTAATTTTCACAGATACGATGATAGGCATACAAATACAATTAGAATGTAATCTAAAAATGAATAGGAGACATTTTTTATTTAAAATTGAAGATTTTCCTCTGAAATATCTAGGATAAAATTGAGGATAACTTAAGATAATTTATAAAAGTGAAGATTTTTTTTGAAAAAAAAAAACCTCAGATACAAGGATAGGCATACAAATACATTTAGAGTATATTTGAAGGAGGAAGTGGAGACATTTTCATATAAAGTGAAAGATTTTCATATAACATATGTATGATAAAATGAGGATATCATACAGTAATTTATAATATTAAAGATTTTTTGGAAAAACACTCATACAAAGATAGGCATAGAAATTCAATTAGAATACAACTGAAAAAGGAAGTGAAGATATTTTCTGAAAAACTGAAGTTTTCATCTAAAATAGGTATGATAAAATTGAGGATTACTCAATTGATAAAGTCGAAGATTTATTTGGACAAAACTCAGATACAATACAATTAGGGATAAAAATACAATTAGAATATAACTAAAAGAGACGTGGAGTCATTTTCATATAAAACCGATTATTTTCATCTAATAAATGATGATAAAATGAGGATAACATAACATAAGTAATAAAATTGAATTTTTTTAAAAAAAACCTCAGATACATTGATAGGAATAAAATAATATTAGAATGAAATTGAAAAGCGAAATGTAGACATTTTCAAAGTAATAAAGATTTTCATCTAACATGTATAATAAAATTGAGGAAAACATAAGATAATGTATAAAATTGAAGATTTTTTGAAAAAGGCTCAAATACAATTATAGCCATACAAATATAATTAGAATTCAATTGAAAAGAGAAGTGGAGACATTTTATGATAGAGCTGAGAATTTTCATCTAAAATCACATAATAAAATTGCGGATTACATAGGATCTGATCAAATTGAAGATTTTTTTGGAAAAATCTCACATAAAATGATAGGAATACAAATAGAATTATCAGATAATTGAAAAGGAAGTGGAGATATTTTCTGATAAAACTAGATTTTGTATAACATATTTCTGATAAAGTAAGGGAAATTCATAGGAAAAATTTAGATTTCCATCTAAAATATGCACTATAACATTAAGGATTACATAGGATAACATAAAAATTTACATTATTAAAAAACACTCAGATAAAATGATGGGCATCCAAATAGAATTAGAATGTAATTGAAAAGGGAAGTGGAGATATTTTCTAGTATACCTGAAGATTTTAATCTAACATATGTATCATAAAATTGAGGATTACATATGATAACTGATGAAATTGATGATTTGGAAAAAACTCAGATAAAGTAATAGGCATACAAATAGAATTATCAAATTTTTAAAAATGATGTAGAGACATTTTCTGACAAAACTTATGATTTCGTACAACATGTTACTGATAAAGTAAGGGAAAGTTATAGGAAAAATTTAAAAATTGAAAATTTTTGTAGTAATTTTCACAGATACAATGGTAGGAATACAAATACAATTAGAATGCAACCTAAATATGAAGTAGAGATATTTTTATTTAAAAATGAAGATTTTCCTCTAAAATATCTGAGATAAAATTGAGAATATCTTTAGATAATTTATAATATTGAAGATTTTTTTGAAAAAACTCAGATACAATGATAGGTATACAAATACATTTAGAATATAATTGAAGGAGGAAGTGGAGACATTTTCATATACAACAGAAGATTTTCACATAACATACCTATGATAAAATAAGGATACTATAAGGTAATTTTTAAAATTAAAGATTTTTTGGAAAAAATACAAATGAAAAAGTAAGTAGAGATAATTTTGATAGAACTGAAGGTTTTCATCAAAAATATGCATGATAATATTGAGGATTACATAGGGTAACTGATAAATACAATGATAGCCATACAAATATAATTAGATTTCAATGATAGGCATACAAATAGAATTATCAGATTATATTGCAGATTATAGATGAAAATCTTTGGTTCTATCATAAAATATCTCCAATTTTTTTTCAGTTGAAATCTAATTATATTTGTATGGCTATCATTATATTTGAGGTTTTTTTAAAAAACATCTTCAATTTTATACATTCGCTTATGTTATCCTCAATTTTATCATACATATGTTAGATTACTGATGTTTTGTTCTCCTCTTGGGTGCTGTTGGACTTGTGGTGTATCTTCTGGTTCTGCCCATTGAATCCAAGCAGCTGCCACCAAGATGGCCGCAGTTGTACAAAGTGCAGGGTCCCCCTCAGGGTGCAGATCCCATGCCTGGTTGGGACCCAGTAACTGCTGCTCTCTCCAGATCCCTGCATGGCGGCCTTGAGTACCCATAGATCCCAAATTCTGGATATCACGTGTACCTGGTTCAGTTCTCTTAGTCCAGACAGCTGCAAGGAATCCGGCTGTGGCCACAGGAAATGGAGAGAGCCAACATTTTTATTTAAAATTGAAAAATTTCCTCTAAAATATCTATGATAAAACTGAGGATAAATTAAGGTAAATTATAAAATTGAAGATTTTTTTAAAAAAAATAACTCAGATACAATGATAGGCATACAAATACATTGAGAATATAATAGAAGGACAACGTGGAGACATTTTCATATAAAACTGAAGATTTTCATATAAAATACATATGATTAAAATGAGGATATCATAAGGCAATTTATAAAATAAAAGATTTTTTGGAAAAACACTCAGATACAATGATAGGCATAAAAACACAATTAGAATACAACTGAAAAACAAACTGTAGACATTTTCTGATAAAACTGAAGATTTTGATCTAACATTGATCTAACATATGTATGATAACATAAAGGATTGCTGTGGTAATTGGTAAAATTGAAGACTTATTTGGACAAAACTCAGACACAATGATAGGCATAAAATTCAATTCGAGTATAACTAAAAGAGACATGGAGAATTTTTCATATAAAACTTAATATTTTCATCTAATATATGTATGAAAAAATGAGGAAAACATACACAAATTATAAAATTGAATATAAACCACAAAAAGATCCAACAAAAAAAGAGAAGTATAGGTCAATTTCTCTTGTGAATATCGATGCAAAAATACTAAATAAAATTCTTGCCAACCGAATCCAAGAGCACATCAAAATGATCATTTACCATGATCAAGTACACTTCATCCCAGGTATGCAGGGATGGTTCAATATACGGATATCCATCAATGTAATGTTTATCCAACATAAACTAAAAGAAAAAACACATGGACATCTCATTAGATGCTGAAAAAGTATTCGAGAAAATTCAGCATCCTTTCATGGTAAAAGTCTTGGAAAGAGCAGCAATTCAAGGCCCATACCTCAACATAGTGAAAGCAATCTACAGCAAACCAGTAGCCAACATCAAAATAAATGGAGAGAAACTTGAAGCAATCCCACTAAAATCAGGGATTAGACAAGGCTGCCGTCTCTCTCCATATCTTTTCAATATAGTACTTGAAGTTCTAGGGAGAGCAATTAGACAACATAAGTAAGTCAAAGGGATACAAATTGGAAAGGAAGGAGTCAAACTATCATTATTTGCAGATGATGTGATAGTTTACTTAAGCGACCCGAAAAACTCCACCAGAGAACTTCTACAGCTGATAAACAACTTCAGCAAAGTGGCTGGTTATAAAATTAACTCAAGCAAATCAGTAGCCTTCTTGTCCTCAAAGGACAATCAGACTGAGAAAGAAGTTAGGGAAATAACACCCTTCACAATAGACACAAACAACATAAAGTACCTTGGCGTAACTCTAACCAAACAAGCAAAAGATCTGTGCGACAGGAACTTCAAGTCCTTGAAGAAAGGAATCAAAGAAGACCTCAGAAGATGGAAAAATATTTCTTGCTCCTGGATTGGCAGGATCAATATAGTAAAAATGGCCATCTTGCCAAAAGCAATATATAGATTCAATGCGATCCCCATCAAAATCCCAACTCAATTCTTCATAGATCTAGAAAGAACAATTCTCAAATTCATCTGGAGCAACAAAAAAACCAGGATAGCTAAAACTATTCTCAACAATAAAAGGACTTCTAGGGGAATCTCTATCCCTGATCTTAAGCAGTACTACAGAGCAATTGTGTTAAAAACTGCATGGTATTGGTACAGCAACAGGCAAGTAAATCAATGGAATAGGATTGAAGACCCTGAAATTAACCCACAGACTTATGGTCAGTTGATCTTTGATAAAGGAGCCACAACCATCCAATGGAAAAAAGATAGCCTTTTCAACAAATGGTGCTGGTTCAACTGGAGGTCAACATGCAGAAGAATGCAAATTGACCCACTCTTATCTCTTTGCACTAAGATCAACTCCAAGTGGATCAAGGACCACCACATAAAACCAGACACACTGAAACTATTAGAAAAGTAACTTGGGAAGACCCTGGAGGAGATGGGCACAGGGGGAAAGTTCCTGAAGAGAACACCAATAGCTTATGCTCTAAGATCAAGAATTGACAAATGGGACCTCATAAAATTACAAAGTTTCTGCAAGGCAAAGGACACTGTCAGAAGGACAAAACAGCAACCAACAATGTGGGAAAAGATCTTCACCAACCCCACATCCAACAGAGGGCTAATATCCAATATATACAAAGAACTCAAGAAGTTAGACTGCAAAGAACCAAATAACCCTATCAAAAATGGGGTACAGAGCTAAACAAAGAATTTTCACCAGAAGAAATTCGGATGGCCGAGAAACACCTTAAGAGATGTTCAACATCATTAGTCATTAGGGAAATGCAAATCAAAACAACCCTGAGATTCCACCTCACACCAGTCAGAATGGCTAAGATTAAAAACTCAAGAGACAACAAGTGCTGCCAAGGATGTGGACAAAGAGGAACACTCCTCCACTGGTGGTGGGATTGCAAAATGGTAAAACCGCTCTGAAAATCAGTCTGGCGGTTCCTCAGAAAATTGGGCATGTCACTTACAGAGGACCCTGGCATACCACTCCTGGGCATATACCCAAAGGATCCCCCTGCATATAATAAAGACACATACTCCACTATGGTTATAGCAGCCTTGTATATAATAGCCAGAAATTGGAAGGAGCCCAAATATCCCTCAAAGGAGGAATGGATACAGAAAATGTGGTATATTTATACAATGGAATCCTACTCAGCAAGTAAAAATAATGAATTCATGCAATTTGTAGGTAAATGGTTAGACCTGGAAAATATCATCCTGAGTGAGTTAACCCAATCACAAAAGAATACACATGAAATGCCATCCCTGATAAGTGGATATTAATGAGCCCAGAAGGCCTACATACTCAAGGCACAATTAGCAATTCAAATGATTCCCAAGAAGAAGAAAGGAGAAGACCCTGGGCCTGTAAAGATTGGATCCAATTTTGTAGAGAAACAGTGGGGGTTGGGGGAATGATTTGGGAATAGTTGTGGGGGAGAAGAATTATGGGACGTATGGTGGGTAGGAACTGGGAAATGGGAAAGCCTTTGGAATGTAAAAATAGAATATAGAAAATAAAAATTAAAAAAAAATTAGAATGTAATTGAAAAAAACTAGTGCAGACATTTTCCTATAAAACATAAGACTTTCATTTAACATATGTATGATAATATTGAGGATAACTTAAGATAATTTATAAAATTGAAGATTTTTGGAAAAATTTAGATGCAATGAAAGGCATACAAATACAATTAGAATACAAATGAAAAATGATGTGGAGACATTTTTTGATAAAAGTGAAGATTTTCATCTTACATTTGTATGATAAAATTGAGGATTACATAGGATAAATATAAAATTGAAATTTATTCAGAAAAAACTCAGATACAATGATAGGTTAACAAATACAATTAGAATAAAATTGAAAAAGGAAGTGGAGGCATATTTTGTTAAATCTGAATATTTACATTAACTTATGTATGATAAGAGATGATAACATAGGAAAGTTGATAAAATTAAAGCTATTTTATAAAATCTCAGATACAATGGAAGGCATACAAATACAATTAACATATAAGTAAAAAAAGAAAGGGGGTACATTTTCTGAAAAAACAAATTTTTTGTATAACCTTTCTGATTAAATTTTGGAAATTCATGTGAAAATGTTAAAATTTAAAGATTTTAGTGCTAATTTTCACAGGTATAATGGTAGGCATACAAATAAAACTGAAGAAAATCCTCTAACATATGTATGTGCAAATTGAGGATAATATAAGATTATTTATAAAATTGAAAAATTTTTGAACATAAACTCAGATGAAATGATAAGCATACAAATACAATTAGAATACAATTAAAAAGGAAGAAGAGACATATTCTGATAAACCTGAAGATTTTCATCTAACATATGTATGATAAAATTGAGAATTACATAGGATAATTGATAAAATTTAAGATTTATTGAGACAAAAACTCGGATGCAATTATAGGCATACAAAAATTAGAATAAAATTAAAAAGGAAGTGAAGTCATATTCTGTTAATTCTACAGATTTACATCTAATGTATATATGATAAAATGGAAGATAACTGAAAAATTGATAAAATTGAAGATTATTTTGATAAAATCTCAGATTCAATGGCAGGCTTAAAAAACAATAGTATTATAAGGAAAAAAGAAAATGGAAATATTTTTTTGAAAAAACTGAATATTTTTCTATAATATTTCGGATAAAATTATGGAAATTTATGAGAAAATATTAAAATTTGAGGGTCTTTGTGGTATTTTTCACAGATACAGTGTGAGATACACCAATCAATAATAATATAGTTAAAAAGGAAGTGGAGATATTTTCTAATAAATCTGAAGAATTTTGCATAACATATATCTGATAAAATCATGAAAATTCATAGGAAATCTCTAAAATTTCTAGATTTGTGTTGTAATTTTCACAGATACAATGATAGGCTTACAAACTCAACTAGAATGTAATTGAGAAAAAGAATACAGATATTTTCTGATAAAACTGGAGACTTTCATCTAACAAATGTATGTTAAAATTGAGGTTATCATAAGATAATTTACAAAATTGAAGACATTTTGGAAAACAAAATCTCAGATAAAAGGATAGGCATACAAGTACAACTAGAGTATTATTGAAAAAGTTACAGGACACATTTTAGTAAAGAACTGAAGATAGTCATCTAACATATGTATGACAAAATTGAGGATTACATAAGATAATTGATAAAATTAAAATTTTACTTGGAAAACCTCAGAGATAATGATCTGCATACAAATAGATTTTGAATATAATTGAAAAGGAAGTGGAGATATTTTCTGATAGAACTGATTTTTCTCTAAAATATGCATGTAAAAATTGAGAATTACATAAAATAACAGATATAATTTTAGATTTTTGAAAAATATCTCAGATATAATGCTAGGCATCCAAATATATCTAGAATATAATTGAAAAGAGAAGTGGAGATATTTTCTGGTATAACTGAAGATTTTAATCTAACATTTGTCATAAAATAGAGGAGTATATATGATAACTGATAAATGTAGAGATTTTTTTGAAAAAAATCTCAAGTACAATGAGAGGCATACAAATAGAATTATCACATAATTGAAAATGAAGTGGAGACATTTTCTGACAAAAGTGAAGATTTTGTGTAACATAATACTGATAAAGGGATATTCATAGGAAAAATTTAAAAATTGGAAATTTTTGTGTCAATTTTCACAAATAAAATGATAGGCATACAAATAATATTGGAATGTAATCAAAAAACAAAGTGGAGACATTTTCGTTTAAAGTTCAAAATTGTCCTCTAACATATCTATGATAAAATTGAGGATAACTTAAGATAACTTATAAAATTGAAGATTTTTGAAAATATCTCAGATAAAATGATAGGCATATAAATGCATTTAGAATATAAGTGAAAAAGGTAGTAGAGAAATTTTCATACTCAATTGAAGATTTTCATATCACATACATATGATAAAGTGAGGATGTCATAAGGTAATTTATAAAATTAAAGATTATTTGGAACAAAAACCTCAGATAGAAGGATAGGCATAGAAATACAATAAGAATGCAATTAAAAATCGAAGTGGAGACATTTCTGATAAAACTGAAGATTTTCATCTAACATACGTGTGATAAAATAGAGGATTACTAGTATAATTGATAAAACTGAAGATTTATTTGTATAAAACTCAGATAAAATGATAGGCATAAATATACAATTATAATACAACGCAAACAGATGTATAGACATTTTCATATAAAACTGAAGATTTTCATCTAATGTATGTATAATAATAATGAGGATAACATAAGAAAATTTATAACATTTTATATATTTTTAAAAGAATACAGATACAATGATAGACATATACATAAAATTAGAATGTAATTGAAAGAGGAGTGGAGAAATTTTCATAAAGAATTAAAGATTTTCATCTGACATATGTATGATAAAATTGAGGATAACGCAAGATAATGTATAAAATTGCAGATTTTTATGTTGAAACTGAAATACAATGATAGCCATACAAATATAATTAGAATTCAATTGAAAAAGGAAGTGCATAATTTTATGATAGAACTGAATATTTTCATCTAAAATATGCATGATAAAATTGAGGATTACATAGGATATCTGATAAAATTGAAGGTTTTTTTGGAAAAATCTCAGATACAATGATAGGCATACAAAAATGATTAGAATATAATTAAAGGATGACGTGAAGACATTTTCCTATAAAACTGAAGATTTTCATATAACCTACATATGATAAAATGAGGATATCATAATGTAATTTATAAAATAAAATATTTTTTTGAAAAACACTCAGGTAGAATGATAGACATAAAAATACAATTAGAATACAACTGAAAAATGAAGTGGAGACATTTTCTGATAAAACTGACGATTTTTATCTAACATATGTATGATAAAATAAATGATTACTAGGGAAATTGATAAAATTGAAGATTTATTTGGACAAATCTCAGATATAATGATAGGCATAAAAATACAATTAGAATATAACCAAAAGAAAAGTGGAGATATTTTCATAAAAAAAATGAGGATTTTCATCTAATATATGTATGATAAAAATGAGGATTACATAACATAATTTAGAAAATTGAATATTTTTTTTAAAATCTCAGATACATGGATAGGCATATAAATACAATAAGAATGTAATTGAAAAAGGAAATGGAAACATTTTAGTAAAGAAATGAAGATTTTTCATCTAACTTATGTATGATAAAATTGAGGATAACATAAGATAATGTATAAAATTGAAGATGTTTTTGAAATAAACTCAAATACAATGATAGCCATACAAATGTAATTAGTATTCAATTGAAAAAAAAAGAGCTGGAGACATTTTATGATAGAACTGAAGATTTTCATCTATAATCTGCATGATAAAATTGAGGATTATATAAGATATCTGATCAAATTACAATTTTTTTGGATAAATCTCACATGCAATGATAGGCATACAAATAGAAATATCAGATAACTGGAAAGTAAGTAGAGAAATTTTCTGGTAAAACTAAGGATTTCATATAAAATATTACTGATAAAGTAAGGGAAATTCATAAGAAAAATTAAAAAACTTGAAGATTTTTGTGGTAATTTTCACAGAAACACATGTAAGCATACAAATACAATTAGAATGTAATTGAAAAAGGAAGTGGAGCCATTTTCCTATAAACCTGAAGATTTTCCTCTAACATATGTGTGATGAAATTGAGGAAAACTTAGGATAATTTATAAAATTGATGATTTTTTTTGAAAAAAAAAACTCAGGTACAATTATAAGTTTACCAAAACTATTAGAATTCATTTAAAAAAGGAAGACAAGACATTTTCTCATAAAACTTAAGATTTTCTTTAACATATGTATGATAAAATTGAGGATTACATAGGATAACTGATTAAATTGAAGATATTCTCTAGGAAAATCTCATATTCAATGATAGGCATACAAACACAATTATAATATGATTGAAAATGTAGGTGGAGACATTTTTTATAAAACTGAAGATTTTCATCAATTATATGTATTGTAAATTTAAGGATAACATAAGATAATATTTAAATCTTAAGATATTTTGGAAAATGAAAACTCGGATACAATGATAGGTATACAAATACAATTATAAAGCAATTGAAAAAGGAACTGGACAAATTTTTTGATAGAGTGAAGATTTTCATCTAACATATATATGATAAAATTGAGGAATACTTAGGATAACTGATAAAATTGAAAAATTTCTTTGAATAATCTCACATACAATGATAGGCACACAAATAAAATTATCACATAATTGAAAAAGGAAATGGAAACATTTTCTCATAAAATGGAAGATGTCATATAACGTTTCATATCAAATAAGGGAAATTAATGGGAAAAATTAAAAAATATAATATTTTTGTGGTATTTTTCACAGATACAATGGTACACATACAAATACAATTAGAATGTAATTGCAAAAAGAATTGGAGACATTTTCTGATAAAACAAGATTTTTGTCTAATATATGCATAATTAAAATGAAAATTACAAAGGATAATTTATAAAATTGAAGATTTATTCAGAAAAAAACCTCAGATCAAATGATAGGCATACAAATACAATTAGAGTAAAATTGAAAAGGGACCTGGAGACATGTTAATTATGAAGCTTTACATCTAACTTATGGATGATAAAATGGATGATAACTTAGGAAAACTGATATAATTGAAGAATTTCTTGATAAAATCTCAAATACAATGAAAGGCATACAATACAACTATTAAAAAGAGAAAAAAATGGAGACATTTTCTGATAAAACTGAAGATTTTTGTATAACATTTCTGAATAAATTAGGGATATTCATGTGAAAATGTGAAAATTTGAAGATTTTTGTGGTAATTTTCACAGATACAAAGTTCAGCATACAAATAAAAAAATAATATAGTTGAAAAGGGAAGTGGAGATATTTTCTGATATATCTGAGGAATTTTGCATAACATATATCTGATAAAATTATGGAAATTCATAGGAACACTGTAAAATGTGAAGATTTTTGTAGTATTTTTCACACACAATGGTAGGCATACAAATAAGTAATAATATAGTTGAAAAGGACGTAGAGATATTTCTGGATAAATCTGAAGAATTTTGCATAACATATATCTGATAATATTTTGGAAATTCATAAGAAAATTGTATAATTTGCAGATTTTTGTGGTAATTTTCACAGATACAATGATAGGCTTACAATCATAATTAGAATGTAATTGAAAAAAGAAATAGAGACATTTTCTTATAAAACTTAAGATTTTCATCTAACACATGTATGTTAAAATTGAGGATTACATAAGGTAGTTTATGAAATTGAAGATATTTTGGAAAACAAAAACTCAGATACAAGGATAAGCGTACAAATACAACTAGAATATGATTGAAAAAGGAAGAGGACAAATTTTGGAAAGAACTGAAGATTTTCATCTAACGTATGTATGATAAAATTGAGGATTGCATAAGATGATTGATAAAATTGAAGATTTATCTGGAAAAATACTCAGATACAATGATCTGCATACAAATGCAATTAGAATATAATTGAAAGCTCTTGGTGTTCTCTTCAGGAACTTTCCTCCTGAAACAATGTCCTCACAGGTCTTCACCAGTTTCTTTTCTATTAATTTTAGTGTGTCTGGTTTAAAGTGGAGGTCCTTGATACACTTGGAGTTTATCTTAGTACAAGGAGATAAGAGTGGATCAACTCTCATTCTTTAGCATGTTGAATTCCAGTTGATTCAGCACCATTTGTTGAAAAGGCTATCTTTTTTCCACTGGATGTTTTCAGCTTCTTTGTCAAAAATCAATTGGCCAAATATGTGTGGGTTCAATTCTGGGTCTTCAATCCTATTCCATTGATCCACCTACCTGTCACTGTACTAATACCATGCAGTTTTTAACACTACTGCTCTGTAGTATTGCTTGTGGTCCGGGATATTGATTCCCCCAGAAGTTCTTTTACTGGTGATGATAGTTTTAGCCATCCTGAGTTGTTTGTTATTCCAGATGAATTTGAGAATTGCTATTTCTAACTCTATGAAGAACTGAGTTGGGATTTTGATGGGGATTGTGTTGGATCTGTATATTGCTTTTGGCAATATTGCCATTTTAACTACATTGATCCTGCCAACCCACAAGCATGGAGGATTTTTCCATTTTCTGAGGTCTTCTTCCATTTCCTTCTTCGGAGACCTGAAGTTTTTGTCATACAAATCTTATACTGGTTAGAGTCACACCAAGATACTTTATATTATTTGTGGATATTGTGAAGTGTGTCCTTTCCCTATTTTCTTTCTCAGCCTGCATATCCTTTGAGTATAGGAAGGTTAGTGATTTGCTTGGGTTGATATTATAACCAACCACTTTGTTGAAGGTGTTTATAAGCTGTAGGAGTTTCTGGTGGAGTTTTTTGGGTCACTTAAATATACTATCATATCATCTGCAAATAGTGATAGTTTGACTTCTTCCTTTCAAATTTGTATCCCTTTCACTTCCATATGTTTTCGAATTGCTCTAGCTAGTACCACAAGTACTATATTGAAAAGATATGGTGAGAGGGGGCAGCCTTGTCTAGTCTTTGATTTTAGTGGGATTGCTTCAAGTTTCTCTCCATTTACTTTGATGTTGGCTATCGGTCTGCTGTAAATTGCTTTTACTATGTTTAGGTATGGGCCTTGAAAATTAAAAAGTGTCTGCAAGGCAAAAGAAACTGTCAAAAGGACAAATTGGCAACCAACAAATTTGTAAAAGATCTCCACCAACCCTACATCTGACAGAGGGCTAATATCCAATGTATACAAAGAACTCAAGAAGTTAGACCCCAGAAAACCAAATAACCCTATCGAAAAATGGGGTACAGAGCTAAACAAAGACTTTTCACCTGATGAAATTCGGATGGCTGTGAAACACCATAAAATGTTCAACATCATTCATTAGTCATTAGAGAAATGCAAATCAAAACAACCCTGAGATTTCACCTCACACCAGTCAGAATGGCTAAGATAAAAACTCAGGAAACAACAGGTGTTGGTGTGGATGTGGAGAAAGATGAGCACTCCTCCACTGCTGGTGTGACTACAAGCTGGTACAACCAACTCTGGAAATCAGTCTGGCGGTTCCTCGGAAAACTGAACACGATACTTCCAGAGGACCCAGCCATATCACTCCTGGGCATATAACCAGAAGATTCCTCAGCATGCAATAAGGATACATGCTCCACTATTTTCATAGCAGCCTTATTTATAATAGCCAGAAGTTGGAAAGAACCCAGATGTCCCTCAACAGAAGAATGGATACAAAAAATGTGGTATATATTCACAATGGAGTACTAGTCAGCCATTAGAAATAATGAATTCATGAAATTCTTAGAGAAATGGTTGGAGCTGGAGAACATCATCCTGAGTGGTGTAACCCAGTCTCAAAAGAATATCCATGGTATGCACTCATTGATAAGTGGATATTAGCCTAGAATCTTGGGACACCAAAGACAAAATCCACATACCAAATGATGTCCGACAAGAAGGAAAGAGTTTACCCTGGTTCTGGAAAGGCTCAAAGCATCAGTGTAGGGGAATACCAGAACAGGGAAGTGGGAAAGGGTGTATGGCGGAACACAGGGATGGAAAAGGGCATGTGGGACCTTTGGGGGGCAGGGAAACTGGAAAAGGGAAATGAAATGTAAATATAGAATATATCCAATAAAAAATTGAAAGAAAGAATAATATTGAAAAGGGAAGTGGAGATATTTTCTGATAGAACTGAAGATTTTCATCTAAAATATGCATGATAAAATTGAGGATTACACTGGATAACTGATAAAATTTTAGATTTTTTTTGAAAGTCGCTCAGATACAATGATAGGTATCAAAATATAATTTGAATATAATTGAAAAGGAAAGAGGAGATATTTTCTGGTAGAACTGAAGTTTTTAATCCACCATATGTATCATAAAATTGAGGATTACACATGATAACTTATAAAATTGAAGATTTTTTTTGGAAAAAACTCAGATACAATTATAGGCATACAAGTAGAATCGTTACATATTTGAAAATGAATAGAAGACATTTTCTTACAAATCTGAATATTTTGTATAGCATATTAATGATAAAGTATGGGAAAGTCATAGGAAAAATTTAAAAATTGAATTTTTTGTGGCAATTTTTACAGATACAATGATAGGCATACTAATACAACTAAAATGTAATCTAAAACTGAAGTGGAGACATTTTTATTTAAAATTGAAGACTTTCCTCTAAAATCACTAAGATAAAATTGACAATAACAGAGATATTTATAAAATTGAAGATTATTTTGAAAAAATCAGATACAAGGATAGGCATACAAATACATTTAAAATATAATTAAAGGAGGCACTGGAGACATTTTTATATAAACATGAAGATTTTCATATAACATACTTATGATAAAATGCAGATATCATAGGTAATTTATAAAAGTAAAGAGTTTTTGTAAAAACACTCAAATACAATTATAGGTATCAAAATATAATTTGAATATAATTGAAAATAAATTGGATATATTTTCTGATAGAGCTGAAGTTTTTAATCTAACATATGTATCATAAAATTGAGGATTACACCTGATACCTTATAAAATTGAAGAGATTTTTTGGAAAAAAACTCAGATACAATTATAGGCATACAAATAGAATTATCACATATTTGAAAATGGATAGGAAACATTTAATTAAAAAACTGAATATTTCATCTAGCATATTAATGATAAAGTAAGGGAAAGTCTTAGGAAAAATTAAAAAATTGAATATTTTGTGGCAATTTTTACAGATACAATGGATAGGCATACAAATACAATTAGAATGAAATCTAAAAATGAAGTGGAAACATTTTTATTTAAAAATGAAGACTTTCCTCTAAAATATATATGAAAAAATTGAGGATAACAAAGAATTTATAAAATTGAAGATTATTTTGAAAAAAATCAGATACAAGGATAGGCATACAAATGTATTCAGATTGTAATTAAAGAAGGCAGTAGAGACATTTTCATCTAAAAGTGAAGATTTTCATATAACATACTTATGATAAAATGTGGATATCAAAAGGTAATTTATAAAATGAAAGATTTTTTGTAAAAACACCTAGATACAATGATAGCCATAAAAATACAATTTAATACAACTGAAAAACGAAGTGGAGACATTTTCTGATAAAACTGAAGATTTTCATCTAACATATCTATGATAAAATAATGGATTACTAGGGTAATTGATAAAATTGAAGATTTATTTGAGCAAAACTCAGACGCCTTGATAGGCAAAAAATACTATTAGAAGATAACTAAAAGAGAAGTAGAGACATTTTCATATAAAACTGAAGATTTTCATCTAATATATGTATGATAAAAATGAGGATAACATAATTTATAAAATTGTATATTATTTAAAAAATACCTCAGATACTTTGATGTGCCTAAAAGACAATTAGAATGTAATTGAAAAAGGAAATGGAGATATTTTCATAAGGTAATGAAGATTTTCATCTAACATATGTATGATAAAATTGACTATAACATAAGATAATATATAAAATTGAATATTTTTTTGAAAAAAACCTCAAATGCAATGATAGCCATACAAATATAAATAGAATTCAATTGAAAAAGGAAGTGGAGACATTTTATGATAGAACTGAAGATTTTCATCTAAAATCTGCATGATTAATGTGAGGATTACATAGTATATCTAATCAAATTGAAGATATTTTTTGAAAAATCTCACATAAAATGATAGGCATATAAATAGAATTATCAGATAATTGAAAAAGAAGTAGAGATATTTTATGATATAACTAAAGATTTTGTATAAAATATTTCTGATAAAGTAAGGAAAATTCATAGGAAAAATTTAAAAATTGAAGATTCTCTGGTAATTTTCACTGATACAATGGTAAGCATTCAAATACAATTAAAATGTAACTTAAAAAGAAGTGGAGCCATTTTCTTATAAAACTGAAATTTTTTCTCTAACATATGTGTGATAAAATAGAGGAAAATATAGGATCATTTATAAAATTGATGTTTTTTTGCAATAAACAGATACAATGATAAGCTTAAAAATACTATTAAAATCAATTGAAAAAGTAAGATGAGGTATTTTCTCATAAAACTGAAGATTTTCATTTAACATATGTATGATAAAATTGAGGATTACATAGGATAACTGATCAAACTGAAGATATTTTCTAGAAAAATCTTAGATACAATGACATGCATACAAACCCAATTAGAATATAATTGAAAAATGAGGTGGAGATATTTTTATATAAAACTGAAGATTTTCATCTAACATATGCATGATAAAATTGAGGATAACATAAAATAATTTTTAAATCTGAAATTATTTTTGAAAAAGAAATCTCAAATACAATGATCGGCATGCAAATGAAAAATAACGACATATTTTGTGATAGAACTGAAGATTTTCATCTATCATATGTATGATAAATTTGAGGATTACATAGGAAAACTGATGAAATTGAAGATTTTCTTTGAAAAATCTCTGATATAATGATTGGCCTACAAATACAATTATCACAAATTTGAAAAAGGAAGTACAGACATTTTCTGATAAAACTGAAGATTTCGTATAACATATTCATATGAAATAAGGGTAATTCACAGGAAAAATTTAAAAATTGAAGATTTTTGTGGTAATTTTCAAAGACACAATGGTACGCATAAAAATACAATTAGAATGTAATTGCAAAAAGAAGTGGAGACATTTTGCTATAAAACTGAAGATTTTTCTCTAACATACGTATGATAAAATCGATGATAACTTAATTTAGTTGATGAAATTGAAGATTTTTTTGAAAAAAAAAACCACTCAGATGCAATGGTAAGCATGCAAATACAATTAGAATACAATTGCAAGAGGAAGAGGAGACATTTTCTGATAAAACTGAAGATTTTTATCTAACATATGTATGATAAAATTGAGAATTACGTAGGATAATTTAAAAAATTGAAGATTTATTAAGAAAAAAACTCTGATACAATGATAGTCATACAAATACAATTAGAATACAATTGAAAAGGTGGTGGAGACATATTCTGTTAATTCTGAAGCTTTACATCTTACTTATGTATGATAAAATGAATGATAACTTAGGAAAATTGATTAAATTGAAGATTTTTGTGATAAAATTTCAGATACTATGAAAGGCAGACAAATACAAGTGAAAAAGAAAGTGGAGACATTTTCTGACAAAACTGAAAATTTTTGTATAACATTTCTGATTAATTTATGGAAATTCATGTGAAAATATGAAAAATTGAAGATTTTTACAGTAATTTTCACAGATATAATGGTCGGTATACAAATAAATAATAATATAGTAGAAAAAGAAAGTGGAGGAACAAGCAGGCATAACCAGGGAGAACCAACAGGTGGAACCAGGTACCCAAGATATCCCAAGTTTAAGACCTCTGAGGACTCAGGCCTTGAACAGGAGACATGCACAGAGTAGTGGTTGGAGATGGAGCAGTCAGGCATGGGCTCTGTGCCCTTAACGCAGACCCCACACTCCCTACAGCCTGTGCCATCTTCCCAGCTGTTTTGAACAAGCAGGAAGAACCAGGTACCCTAGATATCCTGAGTTTAAGAGCTTTGGGCACTCAGGCCTTGAGCAGGAGCTCCACACAGAGCAGCAGGTCCAGGGCCCCAGGCAGGTGTGGGCTCTGTGCCCTGAATGAGGACCCTGCACTCCCTGCAGCCTCTGCCACCTTCCTAGCTGTTTTGAACCAGCAGCCAGAACCAGGTACCTGAGATATCCTGAGTTTAAGACCTCTGGGGACTCAGGACACCAGACACCTATCCCTGAGCAGGGGCAGCACAGAGCAGAGGCCTAGCAGGCAGAACCAAGTGCCCAAGATACCCCAAGTTTAAGACCACTGAGGACTCAGGCTCGGAGCAGGGGCCACACTGAGCAGCAGTTCGAGGGGCCCAGCCAGACGTGGGCTCTGTGCCTGAAGAGGAACCTGGCACTGCCTGCAGCCTCAGCCATCTTCCTGGATGTTTGGACCTAGCAGGCAGAACCAGGTACACAAGATATCCAGAGTTTAAGTTCTCTGGGGACTCAGGCTACCTGTCAGCAATTTGTGAGCAGGAGCCCTGCAGGGCAGTGGTTCAGGTGTCCCAGTCATGGGGAAATAGCCTTACGAGCCCACAGGAGGTTCAAGCACCAGCTATTAACTACAGGACCAATTAACACCAGAGATAACCAGATAGCAAAAGGCAAATATAAGATCAACACTAGCAGAAATCAAGGCAATAGAGCAGCATCCAAACCCAGTTCCCTGATAGCAATAAGTCTTGGATACCCCAACACACCAAAAAAACAAGACTCAGATCTAAAATCACTGGTCAGGATGCTGATAGATGAACACTTAGATAAATCTCTTAAAGTAATACAGGAGAAAATGGATCAAAAGCTAGGAGCCCTTACAAGGCAATCAAAAAAATCACTTAAAGAAATTCAGGAGAATATGGATCACAAAATGGATGCCAAATGGATGAAACACAAATATCACTTAAATAAATACGAGAGAACATGGGTCAAAAAGTAGAAGTCATAAAAGAGGAAACACAAAAATCCCTTAGAGAATTACATGAAAACACAAACAAGCAAGTGAAAGATCTGAGCAAAGCCATCCAGAATCTAAAAACAGAAGTAGAAACAACTAAGAAATTGCAAAGGGAGACATTGGAGATAGGAAACTTTGGGAAGAAATCAGGGGCCATAGATGCAAATATCAACAATAGAATACAAGAGATAGAAGACAGAGTCTCAGATGCTGAAGATACCATAGGAACCATGGATTCAACAATTAAAGAAAATGCAAAATGCAAAAAGCTGGTAACCCAAAACATTCAGGAAATCCAGGACACAATGAGAAGATCAAACCTAAAGATTATAGGTGTAGATGAGAGTGTAGATCTACAACTTAAAGGGCCAGCAAATATCTTCTAAAAAGTTATGGAAGAAAACTTCCCCAACCTAAAGAGAGAGATGCCCATGAATATACAAGAAGCCTACAGAACCCCCAAACACACTGAACCAGAACAGAAATACCTCTCATCACATAATAATCAAAACCTCAAATGTACTAAACAAAGAAAGAATATTAAAGGTAGTAAGCAAAAAAAGCCAAGTAACATATAAAGGAAGACCTATCAGAATTACACTAGATTTCTCACCTGAGATCATGAAATCTAGAGGATCCTGCACAGATCTCATGCAGACTCTAAGAGAATACAAACTTAAGCCAAAACTACTATACTCTCAAAACTCTCATTCTGCATAGATGGGGAAGCTAAGGTATTCCATGACAAAACCAAATTTGTATGATATCTGTCCAAAAACCCAGCCCCAGTATATGTAACTGACCCAGAAACTCCACCAGAGAACTCCTACAGCTGATAAACAACTTCAGCAAAGTGGCTGGTTATAAAATCAACTCAAGAAAAACAGTAGCCTTCTTGTACTCAAAGGACAAGCAGGGTGAGAAAGAAACTAGGGAAATAACACACTTCACAATAGCCACAAAAATATAAAGTATCTTGGCGTGAGTTTAACCAAAAAAGTGAAAGATCTGTATGACAGGAACTTGAAGACCTTGAAGAAAGAAATCGAAGATCTCAGCAGATGGAAAAATATTCCATGCTCTTGGATTGGCAGGATCAATATAGTAAAAATGGCCATCTTGCCAAAAGCAATCTACAGATTCAAGGCAATCCCCATCAAAATCCCAAATCAATTCTTCTTAGATCTAGAAAAAGCAATTCTCAAATTCATCTGGAGTAACAAAAAACCCAGGATAGCTAAAACCATTCTCAACAATAAAAGGACTTCTGGGGGAATCAATATCCCTGACCTTAAGCAGTAATACAGAGCAATTGTGTTAAAAAACTGCATGGTATTGTTACAGAGACAGGCAATTAGATCAATGGAATAGAATTGAAGACCCAGAAATGAACCAACAGACATATGGTCACTTGATATTAGATAATGGAGCTACAATCCTTGAGTGGAAAAAAGGATAGCCCTTTCAACAAATGGTGCTGGTTCAACTGGAAGTCAACATGCAGAAGAGTGTGAATTGACCCACTCTTATCTCCTTGTACCAAGATCAACTCCAAGTGGATCAAGGACCTCCACATAAAACCAGACACACTGAAAGTAATAGAAAAGGAACTGAGGAAGATCCTGGAGGACATGGGCACAGAGGGAAAGTTTCTGAACAGAGCATCAATAGTTTATGCTCTAAGATCAAGAATTGACAAATGGGACCTCATAAAATTACAAAGTTTCTGTAAGGCAAAGGAAACTGTCAGAAGGACAAAATAGCAACCAAGAAATTGGGAAAAGATCTTCACCAACCCCACATCTGAGAGAGGGCTAATATCCAATATATACAAAGAACTCAAGAAGTTAGTCCCCAAAGAACCAAATAACCCTATCAAAAATGGGGTAAAGAGCTGAACAAAGAATTTTCCCCAGAAGAAATTTGGATGGCTGAGAAGCACCTTAAGTGATGTTCAACATCAGTAGTCATCAGGGTAATGCAAATCAAAACAGCTCTGAGATTCCACCTCACATCAGTCAGAATGGCTAAGATTAAAAACTCAAGTGACAACAGGTGCTGGCGAGGATGTGGAGAAAAAGGAACACTCCTACACTGTTGGTGGGATTGCAAGATGTTACAAACGCTCTGGAAATTAGTCTGGCAGTTCCTCAGAAAATTGGGCATGACACTTACAGAGGACCCTGTGATACCACTCCTGGGCATATACCCAGCGGATTCCCCTGCATGTAATAAAGACACATGCTCCACTCTGTTCAAGGCAGCCTTATTTATAATAGCCAGAAGTTGGAAGGAGCCCAGATATCCCTCAAAGGAGGAATGGATACAGAAAATGTCATATATTTATACAATGGAATACTACTCAGCAATAAAAATAATGAATTTATGCAAGTTGTAGGCAAAGGGTTGGATCTGGAAAATATCATCCTAAGTGAATTAACCCAATCACAAAAGAATACACATGAAATGCGATCAATGATAAGTGGATATTAATGAGCCCAAAAGCTCTGAATACTCAAGGCACAATTAGCAAATCAAAAGATTCCCAAGAAGAAGCAACGAAAGTACCCGGGTCCTGAAGAGTGGATCCAGTTTTGTAGGAGAGTATCAGAACAGAGAAATGGGGGGGGGGTGTGATTGAGGAATGGGTGGAGGGAAGAGACCTTATGGGTCATATGGTGAGGCATTAACTGGGAAAGGGGAAAGCCTTTGGAATATAAACCAAAAATATAGAAAATAAAAAAATCAAAATAAAGAAAATGAAATAGAGATATATTCTGATAAATCTGTGGAATTTCGCATAATATATCTGATAAAATTATGGAAATTCATAGGAAAATATAAAATTTGAAGAATTTGTGGTAATTTTCATATATAAAATGGTAGGCATACAAATAAATAATAATATATTTGTAAAAGGAAGTAAAGATATTTTCTGATAAACCTGTTAAATTTTGCATAACATATTATCTGTTAAAATTATGGAAATTCATAAGAAAACTGAAAATTTGATGATGTTTGTGGTAATTTTCACAGATACAATGATAGGGTTTCAAGCACAATTAGAATGTAATTGAAAAAAGCAGTAGAGATATATTCTGATATAACTGAAGATTTTAATCTATGTATATTAATATTAAGGATTACATAAGATAATTTGTAAAATTGATGATATTTTGGAAAACAAAAACACAGATACAAGGATAGGCATACAAATACAACTAGAGTATTACTGAAAATGGAAGAGGACACATTTTTATAAAGAACTGAAGATTTTCATCTAACATATGCATGTAAAAATTGAGAATTACATAAGATAATTGATAAAATTGAAGATTTATATGGAAAAATACTCAGATACAATGATCTGCATACATATACATTTAGAATGTAATTGAAATGGAAAGTGGAGATATTTTCTGATAGAAGTGAAATTTTTCTTCTAAAATATGCTTGATAAAATTGAGGGTTACATAGGATAACTGATAAAATTTTAGATTAAAAAACACTCAGATAGATATCCAAATATAATTAGAATATAATTAAAAAGGGATGTCAAGATATGTTCTGGTCGAACTGAATATTTTAATCTAACATGTATCATAAAATTGAGGATTACATGTGATAACGGATAAAATTGAAGTTTTTTTTGGAAAAAAATCAGATACAATGATAGGCATACAAATATATTTAGATGATAATTGAAGGAGGATCTGGAGACATTTTCACATAACTTACATATGATAAAATGAGGATATCATAAGGTAATTTATAAAATTAAAGATTTTTTGGAAAAACACTCAGATACAATGATAGGCATACAAATATATTTAGATGATAATTGAAGGAGGATCTGGAGACATTTTCACATAACTTACATATGATAAAATGAGGATATCATAAGGTAATTTATAAAATTAAAGATTTTTTGGAAAAACACTCAGATACAATGATAGGCATACAAATATATTTAGATGATAATTGAAGGAGGATCTGGAGACATTTTCACATAACTTACATATGATAAAATGAGGATATCATAAGGTAATTTATAAAATTAAAGATTTTTTGGAAAAACACTCAGATACAATGATAGGCATAAAAATACAATTAGAACACAAGTGAAAAATGAAGTGGAGACATTTTCTGATAAAACTGAAGATTTTTATCTTACATATATATGATAAAATAAAGCATTATTAGGGTAATTGATAAAATTGGAGATTTTATTTGAACAAAACTAGATACAATGACAGACATAAAAATACTAGTAGAATATAACTAAGAGAATCATGGAGACATTTTCATATAAAACTGAGGATTTTCAGTTAATATATGTATGATAATATGAGGATACCAAAACATAATTTATAAAATTGAATATTTTTTAAAACCTCAGAAACATTGATAGGCATTTAAATACAATTAGAATGTAACTGAGAAAGGTAAGGGAGACATTTTTATAAAGTAATGAAGATTTTCATCTAACATATGTATGATAAATTTGAGGATTGCATAAGATAATTTAAAAAAATTGAGGATTCATTTGGAAAAATACTCAGATATAATGATCTGCATACAAATACAAATATAATATAATTCAAAAGGGAAGAGGAGAAATTCTCTGATAGAACTGAAGCTTTTCATCTAAAATCTGCATGATAAAATTGAGGATTTCATAGGATATCTGAACAAATTGAAGATATTTTTGGAAAAATCTAACATACAATGTTAGGCATACAAATAGAATTATCAGGTAACTGAAAAGGAAGTAGTCATTTCCTGATAAAACTAAAGATTTTGTATAACATATTTCTTATAAAGTAAGGGAAAATCAGGAAAAAATTAAAAATTGAAGATTTTTGTGGTAATTTTCACAGAGAAAATGGTAAGCAAAAAATACTATTAGAATGTAATTGTAAACGGTATTGGAACCATTTTCCAATAATACTGAAGATTTTCCTATACCATATATGTGATAAAATTGAGGAAAACTGGATAATTTATAAACTTGATGATTTTTTTTGCAAAACATCTCAGATGCAATGATAAGCTTACAAATACTATTAGAATTCAATTGAAAACGGAAGACGACACATTTTCTCATAAAGCTTAAGATTTTCATTTAACATATGTATGATAAACTTGAGGATTACATAGGATAACTTATTAAATTGAAGATATTCACTAGAAAAATCTTAGGTACAATGATAGGCATACAAATATAATTAGAATATAATTGAAAAAGGAGATGGAGACATTTTTGCATAAAACTGAAGATTTTCATCTAACATGTATGATAGAATTGAGGATAACATAAGATAATTTTTAAATCTAAAGGTATTTTTGAAAAAGAAAACTCAGATACAATGATAGGCATACAAATACAATTAGAAAACAATTGAAAAAGGAACTGGAAACATTTTGTGATAGAACTGAATATTTTCATCTAATTATGTATGATAAAATTGAGGATTACTTAGGATAACTGAAAAAATTGAAGATTTTCTTTGAAAAAATCTCAGATAAAATTATAGGCATTGTATGTTTATATCATTGTACAGAACTATCACATAATTGACAAAGAAAGTGGAGACACTTTCTGATAAAACAGAAGATTTTGTATAACATGTTTCATATCAAATAAGGGAAATTCATAGGAAAAATTAAAAAATTGAAGATTTTTGTGGAAATTTTCACAGATAAAATGGTTCTCATACAAATACAATTAGAATGTAATTGCAAAAAGAAGTGGAGACATTTTCCTATAAAACTGAAGATTTTATTGTAACTTATATATGATAAAATTGAGGATAACAGGATAATTTTTAACTCTGAAGATATTTTTGAAAATGAAAACTCAGATACAATATAGGCATACAAATACAAATAGAATACAATTGAAAAAGGACGAGGAGACATATTCTGTTAATTCTGAAGCTTTACTTCTAAAATATGGATCATAAAATGGGTGACAACATGGGAAAATTGATAAAATTGAAGATTTTTGTGATAAAATCTCAGAAACAATGAAAGGCATACACATACAAACATAAATAAGTGAAAAAGTAAGTAGAAACATTTTCTGATAAAACTGAATATTTTAGTACAACCTTTTTGATTAAATTATGGAAATTCATGGGACAATGTTACAGTTTGAAGATTTTGCGATAATTTTCACAGATATAATAGTAGGCATACAAGTAAATAATAATATAGCTGAAAAAGTAAGTGGAGATATTTTCTGATAAATCTGAGAATTTTGCATAAAATATATTTGCTAAAATTATGGAAATTAATAGAAAAAAGTTAAAATTTGAAGATTTTGTGGTAGTTTTCACAGACACAATGGTAGGCATACAAATAAATAATAATATATTTGTAAAAGGAAGTAAAGATATTTTCTGATAAACCTGTTAAATTTTGCATAACATATTATCTGTTAAAATTATGGAAATTCATAAGAAAACTGAAAATTTGATGATGTTTGTGGTAATTTTCACAGATACAATGATAGGGTTTCAAGCACAATTAGAATGTAATTGAAAAAAGCAGTAGAGATATATTCTGATATAACTGAAGATTTTAATCTATGTATATTAATATTAAGGATTACATAAGATAATTTGTAAAATTGATGATATTTTGGAAAACAAAAACACAGATACAAGGATAGGCATACAAATACAACTAGAGTATTACTGAAAATGGAAGAGGACACATTTTTATAAAGAACTGAAGATTTTCATCTAACATATGCATGTAAAAATTGAGAATTACATAAGATAATTGATAAAATTGAAGATTTATATGGAAAAATACTCAGATACAATGATCTGCATACATATACATTTAGAATGTAATTGAAATGGAAAGTGGAGATATTTTCTGATAGAAGTGAAACTTTTCTTCTAAAATATGCTTGATAAAATTGAGGGTTACATAGGATAACTGATAAAATTTTAGATTAAAAAACACTCAGATAGATATCCAAATATAATTAGAATATAATTAAAAAGGGATGTCAAGATATGTTCTGGTCGAACTGAATATTTTAATCTAACATGTATCATAAAATTGAGGATTACATGTGATAACGGATAAAATTGAAGTTTTTTTTGGAAAAAAATCAGATACAATGATAGGCATACAAATATATTTAGATGATAATTGAAGGAGGATCTGGAGACATTTTCACATAACTTACATATGATAAAATGAGGATATCATAAGGTAATTTATAAAATTAAAGATTTTTTGGAAAAACACTCAGATACAATGATAGGCATACAAATATATTTAGATGATAATTGAAAGAGGATCTGGAGACATTTTCACATAACTTACATATGATAAAATGAGGATATCATAAGGTAATTTATAAAATTAAAGATTTTTTGGAAAAACACTCAGATACAATGATAGGCATACAAATATATTTAGATGATAATTGAAGGAGGATCTGGAGACATTTTCACATAACTTACATATGATAAAATGAGGATATCATAAGGTAATTTATAAAATTAAAGATTTTTTGGAAAAACACTCAGATACAATGATAGGCATAAAAATACAATTAGAACACAAGTGAAAAATGAAGTGGAGACATTTTCTGATAAAACTGAAGATTTTTATCTTACATATATATGATAAAATAAAGCATTATTAGGGTAATTGATAAAATTGGAGATTTTATTTGAACAAAACTAGATACAATGACAGACATAAAAATACTAGTAGAATATAACTAAGAGAATCATGGAGACATTTTCATATAAAACTGAGGATTTTCAGTTAATATATGTATGATAATATGAGGATACCAAAACATAATTTATAAAATTGAATATTTTTTAAAACCTCAGAAACATTGATAGGCATTTAAATACAATTAGAATGTAACTGAGAAAGGTAAGGGAGACATTTTTATAAAGTAATGAAGATTTTCATCTAACATATGTATGATAAATTTGAGGATTGCATAAGATAATTTAAAAAAATTGAGGATTCATTTGGAAAAATACTCAGATATAATGATCTGCATACAAATACAAATATAATATAATTCAAAAGGGAAGAGGAGAAATTCTCTGATAGAACTGAAGCTTTTCATCTAAAATCTGCATGATAAAATTGAGGATTTCATAGGATATCTGAACAAATTGAAGATATTTTTGGAAAAATCTAACATACAATGTTAGGCATACAAATAGAATTATCAGGTAACTGAAAAGGAAGTAGTCATTTCCTGATAAAACTAAAGATTTTGTATAACATATTTCTTATAAAGTAAGGGAAAATCAGGAAAAAATTAAAAATTGAAGATTTTTGTGGTAATTTTCACAGAGAAAATGGTAAGCAAAAAATACTATTAGAATGTAATTGTAAACGGTATTGGAACCATTTTCCAATAATACTGAAGATTTTCCTATACCATATATGTGATAAAATTGAGGAAAACTGGATAATTTATAAACTTGATGATTTTTTTTGCAAAACATCTCAGATGCAATGATAAGCTTACAAATACTATTAGAATTCAATTGAAAACGGAAGACGACACATTTTCTCATAAAGCTTAAGATTTTCATTTAACATATGTATGATAAACTTGAGGATTACATAGGATAACTTATTAAATTGAAGATATTCACTAGAAAAATCTTAGGTACAATGATAGGCATACAAATATAATTAGAATATAATTGAAAAAGGAGATGGAGACATTTTTGCATAAAACTGAAGATTTTCATCTAACATGTATGATAGAATTGAGGATAACATAAGATAATTTTTAAATCTAAAGGTATTTTTGAAAAAGAAAACTCAGATACAATGATAGGCATACAAATACAATTAGAAAACAATTGAAAAAGGAACTGGAAACATTTTGTGATAGAACTGAATATTTTCATCTAATTATGTATGATAAAATTGAGGATTACTTAGGATAACTGAAAAAATTGAAGATTTTCTTTGAAAAAATCTCAGATAAAATTATAGGCATTGTATGTTTATATCATTGTACAGAACTATCACATAATTGACAAAGAAAGTGGAGACACTTTCTGATAAAACAGAAGATTTTGTATAACATGTTTCATATCAAATAAGGGAAATTCATAGGAAAAATTAAAAAATTGAAGATTTTTGTGGAAATTTTCACAGATAAAATGGTTCTCATACAAATACAATTAGAATGTAATTGCAAAAAGAAGTGGAGACATTTTCCTATAAAACTGAAGATTTTATTGTAACTTATATATGATAAAATTGAGGATAACAGGATAATTTTTAACTCTGAAGATATTTTTGAAAATGAAAACTCAGATACAATATAGGCATACAAATACAAATAGAATACAATTGAAAAAGGACGAGGAGACATATTCTGTTAATTCTGAAGCTTTACTTCTAAAATATGGATCATAAAATGGGTGACAACATGGGAAAATTGATAAAATTGAAGATTTTTGTGATAAAATCTCAGAAACAATGAAAGGCATACACATACAAACATAAATAAGTGAAAAAGTAAGTAGAAACATTTTCTGATAAAACTGAATATTTTAGTACAACCTTTTTGATTAAATTATGGAAATTCATGGGACAATGTTACAGTTTGAAGATTTTGCGATAATTTTCACAGATATAATAGTAGGCATACAAGTAAATAATAATATAGCTGAAAAAGTAAGTGGAGATATTTTCTGATAAATCTGAGAATTTTGCATAAAATATATTTGCTAAAATTATGGAAATTAATAGAAAAAAGTTAAAATTTGAAGATTTTGTGGTAGTTTTCACAGACACAATGGTAGGCATACAAATAAATAATAATATATTTGTAAAAGGAAGTAAAGATATTTTCTGATAAACCTGTTAAATTTTGCATAACATATTATCTGTTAAAATTATGGAAATTCATAAGAAAACTGAAAATTTGATGATGTTTGTGGTAATTTTCACAGATACAATGATAGGGTTTCAAGCACAATTAGAATGTAATTGAAAAAAGCAGTAGAGATATATTCTGATATAACTGAAGATTTTAATCTATGTATATTAATATTAAGGATTACATAAGATAATTTGTAAAATTGATGATATTTTGGAAAACAAAAACACAGATACAAGGATAGGCATACAAATACAACTAGAGTATTACTGAAAATGGAAGAGGACACATTTTTATAAAGAACTGAAGATTTTCATCTAACATATGCATGTAAAAATTGAGAATTACATAAGATAATTGATAAAATTGAAGATTTATATGGAAAAATACTCAGATACAATGATCTGCATACATATACATTTAGAATGTAATTGAAATGGAAAGTGGAGATATTTTCTGATAGAAGTGAAACTTTTCTTCTAAAATATGCTTGATAAAATTGAGGGTTACATAGGATAACTGATAAAATTTTAGATTAAAAAACACTCAGATAGATATCCAAATATAATTAGAATATAATTAAAAAGGGATGTCAAGATATGTTCTGGTCGAACTGAATATTTTAATCTAACATGTATCATAAAATTGAGGATTACATGTGATAACGGATAAAATTGAAGTTTTTTTTGGAAAAAAATCAGATACAATGATAGGCATACAAATATATTTAGATGATAATTGAAGGAGGATCTGGAGACATTTTCACATAACTTACATATGATAAAATGAGGATATCATAAGGTAATTTATAAAATTAAAGATTTTTTGGAAAAACACTCAGATACAATGATAGGCATACAAATATATTTAGATGATAATTGAAGGAGGATCTGGAGACATTTTCACATAACTTACATATGATAAAATGAGGATATCATAAGGTAATTTATAAAATTAAAGATTTTTTGGAAAAACACTCAGATACAATGATAGGCATAGAAATACAATTAGAACACAAGTGAAAAATGAAGTGGAGACATTTTCTGATAAAACTGAAGATTTTTATCTTACATATATATGATAAAATAAAGCATTATTAGGGTAATTGATAAAATTGGAGATTTTATTTGAACAAAACTAGATACAATGACAGACATAAAAATACTAGTAGAATATAACTAAGAGAATCGTGGAGACATTTTCATATAAAACTGAGGATTTTCAGTTAATATATGTATGATAATATGAGGATACCAAAACATAATTTATAAAATTGAATATTTTTTAAAACCTCAGAAACATTGATAGGCATTTAAATACAATTAGAATGTAACTGAGAAAGGTAAGGGAGACATTTTTATAAAGTAATGAAGATTTTCATCTAACATATGTATGATAAATTTGAGGATTGCATAAGATAATTTAAAAAATTGAGGATTCATTTGGAAAAATACTCAGATATAATGATCTGCATACAAATACAAATATAATATAATTCAAAAGGGAAGAGGAGAAATTCTCTGATAGAACTGAAGCTTTTCATCTAAAATCTGCATGATAAAATTGAGGATTTCATAGGATATCTGAACAAATTGAAGATATTTTTGGAAAAATCTAACATACAATGTTAGGCATACAAATAGAATTATCAGGTAACTGAAAAGGAAGTAGTCATTTCCTGATAAAACTAAAGATTTTGTATAACATATTTCTTATAAAGTAAGGGAAAATCAGGAAAAAATTAAAAATTGAAGATTTTTGTGGTAATTTTCACAGAGAAAATGGTAAGCAAAAAATACTATTAGAATGTAATTGTAAACGGTATTGGAGCCATTTTCCAATAATACTGAAGATTTTCCTATACCATATATGTGATAAAATTGAGGAAAACTGGATAATTTATAAACTTGATGATTTTTTTTGCAAAACATCTCAGATACAATGATAAGCTTACAAATACTATTGGAATTCAATTGAAAATGGAAGACGACACATTTTCTCATAAAGCTTAAGATTTTCATTTAACATATGTATGATAAACTTGAGGATTACATAGGATAACTTATTAAATTGAAGATATTCACTAGAAAAATCTTAGGTACAATGATAGGCATACAAATATAATTAGAATATAATTGAAAAAGGAGATGGAGACATTTTTGCATAAAACTGAAGATTTTCATCTAACATGTATGATAGAATTGAGGATAACATAAGATAATTTTTAAATCTAAAGGTATTTTTGAAAAAGAAAACTCAGATACAATGATAGGCATACAAATACAATTAGAAAACAATTGAAAAAGGAACTGGAAACATTTTGTGATAGAACTGAATATTTTCATCTAATTATGTATGATAAATTTGAGGATTACTTAGGATAACTGATAAAATTGAAGATTTTCTTTGAAAAAATCTCAGATAAAATTATAGGCATTGTATGTTTATATCATTGTACAGAACTATCACATAATTGACAAAGAAAGTGGAGACACTTTCTGATAAAACAGAAGATTTTGTATAACATGTTTCATATCAAATAAGGGAAATTCATAGGAAAAATTAAAAAATTGAAGATTTTTGTGGAAATTTTCACAGATAAAATGGTTCTCATACAAATACAATTAGAATGTAATTGCAAAAAGAAGTGGAGACATTTTCCTATAAAACTGAAGATTTTATTGTAACTTATATATGATAAAATTGAGGATAACAGGATAATTTTTAACTCTGAAGATATTTTTGAAAATGAAAACTCAGATACAATATAGGCATACAAATACAAATAGAATACAATTGAAAAAGGACGAGGAGACATATTCTGTTAATTCTGAAGCTTTACTTCTAAAATATGGATCATAAAATGGGTGACAACATGGGAAAATTGATAAAATTGAAGATTTTTGTGATAAAATCTCAGAAACAATGAAAGGCATACACATACAAACATAAATAAGTGAAAAAGTAAGTAGAAACATTTTCTGATAAAACTGAATATTTTAGTACAACCTTTTTGATTAAATTATGGAAATTCATGGGACAATGTTACAGTTTGAAGATTTTGCGATAATTTTCACAGATATAATAGTAGGCATACAAGTAAATAATAATATAGCTGAAAAAGTAAGTGGAGATATTTTCTGATAAATCTGAGAATTTTGCATAAAATATATTTGCTAAAATTATGGAAATTAATAGAAAAAAGTTAAAATTTGAAGATTTTGTGGTAGTTTTCACAGACACAATGGTAGGCATACAAATAAATAATAATATATTTGTAAAAGGAAGTAAAGATATTTTCTGATAAACCTGTTAAATTTTGCATAACATATTATCTGTTAAAATTATGGAAATTCATAAGAAAACTGAAATTTTGATGATGTTTGTGGTCATTTTCACAGATACAATGATAGACTTTCAAGCACAATTAGAATTTAATTGAAAAAAGGCAGTAGAGATATATTCTGATATAACTGAAGACTTTAATCTATGTATATTAAAATTAAGGATTATATAAGATAATTTGTAAAATTGATGATATTTTGGAAAACAAAAACACAGATACAAGGATACGCCTACAAATACAACTAGAGTATTACTGAAAATGGAAGAGGACACATTTTTATAAAGAACTGAAGAATTTCATCTAACATATGCATGAAAAAATTGAGAATTACATAAGATAATTGATAAAATTGAAGATTTATATGGAAAAATACTCAGATACAATGATCTGCATACATATACATTTAGAATGTAATTGAAATGGAAAGTGGAGATATTTTCTGATAGAAGTGAAACTTTTCTTCTAAAATATGCTTGATAAAATTGAGGGTTACATAGGATAACTGATAAAATTTTAGATTAAAAAACACTCAGATAGATATCCAAATATAATTAGAATATAATTAAAAAGGGATGTCAAGATATGTTCTGGTCGAACTGAATATTTTAATCTAACATGTATCATAAAATTGAGGATTACATGTGATAACGGATAAAATTGAAGTTTTTTTTGGAAAAAAATCAGATACAATGATAGGCATACAAATATATTTAGATGATAATTGAAGGAGGATCTGGAGACATTTTCACATAACTTACATATGATAAAATGAGGATATCATAAGGTAATTTATAAAATTAAAGATTTTTTGGAAAAACACTCAGATACAATGATAGGCATACAAATATATTTAGATGATAATTGAAGGAGGATCTGGAGACATTTTCACATAACTTACATATGATAAAATGAGGATATCATAAGGTAATTTATAAAATTAAAGATTTTTTGGAAAAACACTCAGATACAATGATAGGCATACAAATATATTTAGATGATAATTGAAGGAGGATCTGGAGACATTTTCACATAACTTACATATGATAAAATGAGGATATCATAAGGTAATTTATAAAATTAAAGATTTTTTGGAAAAACACTCAGATACAATGATAGGCATAAAAATACAATTAGAACACAAGTGAAAAATGAAGTGGAGACATTTTCTGATAAAACTGAAGATTTTTATCTTACATATATATGATAAAATAAAGCATTATTAGGGTAATTGATAAAATTGGAGATTTTATTTGAACAAAACTAGATACAATGACAGACATAAAAATACTAGTAGAATATAACTAAGAGAATCATGGAGACATTTTCATATAAAACTGAGGATTTTCAGTTAATATATGTATGATAATATGAGGATACCAAAACATAATTTATAAAATTGAATATTTTTTAAAACCTCAGAAACATTGATAGGCATTTAAATACAATTAGAATGTAACTGAGAAAGGTAAGGGAGACATTTTTATAAAGTAATGAAGATTTTCATCTAACATATGTATGATAAATTTGAGGATTGCATAAGATAATTTAAAAAAATTGAGGATTCATTTGGAAAAATACTCAGATATAATGATCTGCATACAAATACAAATATAATATAATTCAAAAGGGAAGAGGAGAAATTCTCTGATAGAACTGAAGCTTTTCATCTAAAATCTGCATGATAAAATTGAGGATTTCATAGGATATCTGAACAAATTGAAGATATTTTTGGAAAAATCTAACATACAATGTTAGGCATACAAATAGAATTATCAGGTAACTGAAAAGGAAGTAGTCATTTCCTGATAAAACTAAAGATTTTGTATAACATATTTCTTATAAAGTAAGGGAAAATCAGGAAAAAATTAAAAATTGAAGATTTTTGTGGTAATTTTCACAGAGAAAATGGTAAGCAAAAAATACTATTAGAATGTAATTGTAAACGGTATTGGAACCATTTTCCAATAATACTGAAGATTTTCCTATACCATATATGTGATAAAATTGAGGAAAACTGGATAATTTATAAACTTGATGATTTTTTTTGCAAAACATCTCAGATGCAATGATAAGCTTACAAATACTATTAGAATTCAATTGAAAACGGAAGACGACACATTTTCTCATAAAGCTTAAGATTTTCATTTAACATATGTATGATAAACTTGAGGATTACATAGGATAACTTATTAAATTGAAGATATTCACTAGAAAAATCTTAGGTACAATGATAGGCATACAAATATAATTAGAATATAATTGAAAAAGGAGATGGAGACATTTTTGCATAAAACTGAAGATTTTCATCTAACATGTATGATAGAATTGAGGATAACATAAGATAATTTTTAAATCTAAAGGTATTTTTGAAAAAGAAAACTCAGATACAATGATAGGCATACAAATACAATTAGAAAACAATTGAAAAAGGAACTGGAAACATTTTGTGATAGAACTGAATATTTTCATCTAATTATGTATGATAAAATTGAGGATTACTTAGGATAACTGAAAAAATTGAAGATTTTCTTTGAAAAAATCTCAGATAAAATTATAGGCATTGTATGTTTATATCATTGTACAGAACTATCACATAATTGACAAAGAAAGTGGAGACACTTTCTGATAAAACAGAAGATTTTGTATAACATGTTTCATATCAAATAAGGGAAATTCATAGGAAAAATTAAAAAATTGAAGATTTTTGTGGAAATTTTCACAGATAAAATGGTTCTCATACAAATACAATTAGAATGTAATTGCAAAAAGAAGTGGAGACATTTTCCTATAAAACTGAAGATTTTATTGTAACTTATATATGATAAAATTGAGGATAACAGGATAATTTTTAACTCTGAAGATATTTTTGAAAATGAAAACTCAGATACAATATAGGCATACAAATACAAATAGAATACAATTGAAAAAGGACGAGGAGACATATTCTGTTAATTCTGAAGCTTTACTTCTAAAATATGGATCATAAAATGGGTGACAACATGGGAAAATTGATAAAATTGAAGATTTTTGTGATAAAATCTCAGAAACAATGAAAGGCATACACATACAAACATAAATAAGTGAAAAAGTAAGTAGAAACATTTTCTGATAAAACTGAATATTTTAGTACAACCTTTTTGATTAAATTATGGAAATTCATGGGACAATGTTACAGTTTGAAGATTTTGCGATAATTTTCACAGATATAATAGTAGGCATACAAGTAAATAATAATATAGCTGAAAAAGTAAGTGGAGATATTTTCTGATAAATCTGAGAATTTTGCATAAAATATATTTGCTAAAATTATGGAAATTAATAGAAAAAAGTTAAAATTTGAAGATTTTGTGGTAGTTTTCACAGACACAATGGTAGGCATACAAATAAATAATAATATATTTGTAAAAGGAAGTAAAGATATTTTCTGATAAACCTGTTAAATTTTGCATAACATATTATCTGTTAAAATTATGGAAATTCATAAGAAAACTGAAAATTTGATGATGTTTGTGGTAATTTTCACAGATACAATGATAGGGTTTCAAGCACAATTAGAATGTAATTGAAAAAAAGCAGTAGAGATATATTCTGATATAACTGAAGATTTTAATCTATGTATATTAATATTAAGGATTACATAAGATAATTTGTAAAATTGATGATATTTTGGAAAACAAAAACACAGATACAAGGATAGGCATACAAATACAACTAGAGTATTACTGAAAATGGAAGAGGACACATTTTTATAAAGAACTGAAGATTTTCATCTAACATATGCATGTAAAAATTGAGAATTACATAAGATAATTGATAAAATTGAAGATTTATATGGAAAAATACTCAGATACAATGATCTGCATACATATACATTTAGAATGTAATTGAAATGGAAAGTGGAGATATTTTCTGATAGAAGTGAAACTTTTCTTCTAAAATATGCTTGATAAAATTGAGGGTTACATAGGATAACTGATAAAATTTTAGATTAAAAAACACTCAGATAGATATCCAAAT
Organism: Apodemus agrarius; assembly: GCA_964023405.1. Classification (NCBI taxonomy): domain Eukaryota; kingdom Metazoa; phylum Chordata; class Mammalia; order Rodentia; family Muridae; genus Apodemus; species Apodemus agrarius. The sequence goes on from OZ030020.1 coordinate 83,390,553, forward strand.
ATAATTAGAATATAATTAAAAAGGGATGTCAAGATATGTTCTGGTCGAACTGAATATTTTAATCTAACATGTATCATAAAATTGAGGATTACATGTGATAACGGATAAAATTGAAGTTTTTTTTGGAAAAAAATCAGATACAATGATAGGCATACAAATATATTTAGATGATAATTGAAGGAGGATCTGGAGACATTTTCACATAACTTACATATGATAAAATGAGGATATCATAAGGTAATTTATAAAATTAAAGATTTTTTGGAAAAACACTCAGATACAATGATAGGCATACAAATATATTTAGATGATAATTGAAGGAGGATCTGGAGACATTTTCACATAACTTACATATGATAAAATGAGGATATCATAAGGTAATTTATAAAATTAAAGATTTTTTGGAAAAACACTCAGATACAATGATAGGCATAGAAATACAATTAGAACACAAGTGAAAAATGAAGTGGAGACATTTTCTGATAAAACTGAAGATTTTTATCTTACATATATATGATAAAATAAAGCATTATTAGGGTAATTGATAAAATTGGAGATTTTATTTGAACAAAACTAGATACAATGACAGACATAAAAATACTAGTAGAATATAACTAAGAGAATCGTGGAGACATTTTCATATAAAACTGAGGATTTTCAGTTAATATATGTATGATAATATGAGGATACCAAAACATAATTTATAAAATTGAATATTTTTTAAAACCTCAGAAACATTGATAGGCATTTAAATACAATTAGAATGTAACTGAGAAAGGTAAGGGAGACATTTTTATAAAGTAATGAAGATTTTCATCTAACATATGTATGATAAATTTGAGGATTGCATAAGATAATTTAAAAAATTGAGGATTCATTTGGAAAAATACTCAGATATAATGATCTGCATACAAATACAAATATAATATAATTCAAAAGGGAAGAGGAGAAATTCTCTGATAGAACTGAAGCTTTTCATCTAAAATCTGCATGATAAAATTGAGGATTTCATAGGATATCTGAACAAATTGAAGATATTTTTGGAAAAATCTAACATACAATGTTAGGCATACAAATAGAATTATCAGGTAACTGAAAAGGAAGTAGTCATTTCCTGATAAAACTAAAGATTTTGTATAACATATTTCTTATAAAGTAAGGGAAAATCAGGAAAAAATTAAAAATTGAAGATTTTTGTGGTAATTTTCACAGAGAAAATGGTAAGCAAAAAATACTATTAGAATGTAATTGTAAACGGTATTGGAACCATTTTCCAATAATACTGAAGATTTTCCTATACCATATATGTGATAAAATTGAGGAAAACTGGATAATTTATAAACTTGATGATTTTTTTTGCAAAACATCTCAGATGCAATGATAAGCTTACAAATACTATTAGAATTCAATTGAAAACGGAAGACGACACATTTTCTCATAAAGCTTAAGATTTTCATTTAACATATGTATGATAAACTTGAGGATTACATAGGATAACTTATTAAATTGAAGATATTCACTAGAAAAATCTTAGGTACAATGATAGGCATACAAATATAATTAGAATATAATTGAAAAAGGAGATGGAGACATTTTTGCATAAAACTGAAGATTTTCATCTAACATGTATGATAGAATTGAGGATAACATAAGATAATTTTTAAATCTAAAGGTATTTTTGAAAAAGAAAACTCAGATACAATGATAGGCATACAAATACAATTAGAAAACAATTGAAAAAGGAACTGGAAACATTTTGTGATAGAACTGAATATTTTCATCTAATTATGTATGATAAAATTGAGGATTACTTAGGATAACTGAAAAAATTGAAGATTTTCTTTGAAAAAATCTCAGATAAAATTATAGGCATTGTATGTTTATATCATTGTACAGAACTATCACATAATTGACAAAGAAAGTGGAGACACTTTCTGATAAAACAGAAGATTTTGTATAACATGTTTCATATCAAATAAGGGAAATTCATAGGAAAAATTAAAAAATTGAAGATTTTTGTGGAAATTTTCACAGATAAAATGGTTCTCATACAAATACAATTAGAATGTAATTGCAAAAAGAAGTGGAGACATTTTCCTATAAAACTGAAGATTTTATTGTAACTTATATATGATAAAATTGAGGATAACAGGATAATTTTTAACTCTGAAGATATTTTTGAAAATGAAAACTCAGATACAATATAGGCATACAAATACAAATAGAATACAATAGAAAAAGGACGAGGAGACATATTCTGTTAATTCTGAAGCTTTACTTCTAAAATATGGATCATAAAATGGGTGACAACATGGGAAAATTGATAAAATTGAAGATTTTTGTGATAAAATCTCAGAAACAATGAAAGGCATACACATACAAACATAAATAAGTGAAAAAGTAAGTAGAAACATTTTCTGATAAAACTGAATATTTTAGTACAACCTTTTTGATTAAATTATGGAAATTCATGGGACAATGTTACAGTTTGAAGATTTTGCGATAATTTTCACAGATATAATAGTAGGCATACAAGTAAATAATAATATAGCTGAAAAAGTAAGTGGAGATATTTTCTGATAAATCTGAGAATTTTGCATAAAATATATTTGCTAAAATTATGGAAATTAATAGAAAAAAGTTAAAATTTGAAGATTTTGTGGTAGTTTTCACAGACACAATGGTAGGCATACAAATAAATAATAATATATTTGTAAAAGGAAGTAAAGATATTTTCTGATAAACCTGTTAAATTTTGCATAACATATTATCTGTTAAAATTATGGAAATTCATAAGAAAACTGAGTAATTGAAATGGAAAGTGGAGATATTTTCTGATAGAAGTGAAACTTTTCTTCTAAAATATGCTTGATAAAATTGAGGGTTACATAGGATAACTGATAAAATTTTAGATTAAAAAACACTCAGATAGATATCCAAATATAATTAGAATATAATTAAAAAGGGATGTCAAGATATGTTCTGGTCGAACTGAATATTTTAATCTAACATGTGTCATAAAATTGAGGATTACTTAGGATAACTGAAAAAATTGAAGATTTTCTTTGAAAAAATCTCAGATAAAATTATAGGCATTGTATGTTTATATCATTGTACAGAACTATCACATAATTGACAAAGAAAGATAAAACTGAAGATTTTATTGTAACTTATATATGATAAAATTGAGGATAACAGGATAATTTTTAACTCTGAAGATATTTTTGAAAATCACAATGGTAGGCATACAAATAAATAATAATATATTTGTAAAAGGAAGTAAAGATATTTTCTGATAAACCTGTTAAATTTTGCATAACATATTATCTGTTAAAATTATGGAAATTCATAAGAAAACTGAAAATTTGATGATGTTTGTGGTAATTTTCACAGATACAATGATAGGGTTTCAAGCACAATTAGAATGTAATTGAAAAAAAGCAGTAGAGATATATTCTGATATAACTGAAGATTTTAATCTATGTATATTAATATTAAGGATTACATAAGATAATTTGTAAAATTGATGATATTTTGGAAAACAAAAACACAGATACAAGGATAGGCATACAAATACAACTAGAGTATTACTGAAAATGGAAGAGGACACATTTTTATAAAGAACTGAAGATTTTCATCTAACATATGCATGTAAAAATTGAGAATTACATAAGATAATTGATAAAATTGAAGATTTATATGGAAAAATACTCAGATACAATGATCTGCATACATATACATTTAGAATGTAATTGAAATGGAAAGTGGAGATATTTTCTGATAGAAGTGAAACTTTTCTTCTAAAATATGCTTGATAAAATTGAGGGTTACATAGGATAACTGATAAAATTTTAGATTAAAAAACACTCAGATAGATATCCAAATATAATTAGAATATAATTAAAAAGGGATGTCAAGATATGTTCTGGTCGAACTGAATATTTTAATCTAACATGTATCATAAAATTGAGGATTACATGTGATAACGGATAAAATTGAAGTTTTTTTTGGAAAAAAATCAGATACAATGATAGGCATACAAATATATTTAGATGATAATTGAAGGAGGATCTGGAGACATTTTCACATAACTTACATATGATAAAATGAGGATATCATAAGGTAATTTATAAAATTAAAGATTTTTTGGAAAAACACTCAGATACAATGATAGGCATACAAATATATTTAGATGATAATTGAAGGAGGATCTGGAGACATTTTCACATAACTTACATATGATAAAATGAGGATATCATAAGGTAATTTATAAAATTAAAGATTTTTTGGAAAAACACTCAGATACAATGATAGGCATAGAAATACAATTAGAACACAAGTGAAAAATGAAGTGGAGACATTTTCTGATAAAACTGAAGATTTTTATCTTACATATATATGATAAAATAAAGCATTATTAGGGTAATTGATAAAATTGGAGATTTTATTTGAACAAAACTAGATACAATGACAGACATAAAAATACTAGTAGAATATAACTAAGAGAATCGTGGAGACATTTTCATATAAAACTGAGGATTTTCAGTTAATATATGTATGATAATATGAGGATACCAAAACATAATTTATAAAATTGAATATTTTTTAAAACCTCAGAAACATTGATAGGCATTTAAATACAATTAGAATGTAATTGAGAAAGGTAAGGGAGACATTTTTATAAAGTAATGAAGATTTTCATCTAACATATGTATGATAAATTTGAGGATTGCATAAGATAATTTAAAAAATTGAGGATTCATTTGGAAAAATACTCAGATATAATGATCTGCATACAAATACAAATATAATATAATTCAAAAGGGAAGAGGAGAAATTCTCTGATAGAACTGAAGCTTTTCATCTAAAATCTGCATGATAAAATTGAGGATTTCATAGGATATCTGAACAAATTGAAGATATTTTTGGAAAAATCTAACATACAATGTTAGGCATACAAATAGAATTATCAGGTAACTGAAAAGGAAGTAGTCATTTCCTGATAAAACTAAAGATTTTGTATAACATATTTCTTATAAAGTAAGGGAAAATCAGGAAAAAATTAAAAATTGAAGATTTTTGTGGTAATTTTCACAGAGAAAATGGTAAGCAAAAAATACTATTAGAATGTAATTGTAAACGGTATTGGAACCATTTTCCAATAATACTGAAGATTTTCCTATACCATATATGTGATAAAATTGAGGAAAACTGGATAATTTATAAACTTGATGATTTTTTTTGCAAAACATCTCAGATGCAATGATAAGCTTACAAATACTATTAGAATTCAATTGAAAACGGAAGACGACACATTTTCTCATAAAGCTTAAGATTTTCATTTAACATATGTATGATAAACTTGAGGATTACATAGGATAACTTATTAAATTGAAGATATTCACTAGAAAAATCTTAGGTACAATGATAGGCATACAAATATAATTAGAATATAATTGAAAAAGGAGATGGAGACATTTTTGCATAAAACTGAAGATTTTCATCTAACATGTATGATAGAATTGAGGATAACATAAGATAATTTTTAAATCTAAAGGTATTTTTGAAAAAGAAAACTCAGATACAATGATAGGCATACAAATACAATTAGAAAACAATTGAAAAAGGAACTGGAAACATTTTGTGATAGAACTGAATATTTTCATCTAATTATGTATGATAAAATTGAGGATTACTTAGGATAACTGAAAAAATTGAAGATTTTCTTTGAAAAAATCTCAGATAAAATTATAGGCATTGTATGTTTATATCATTGTACAGAACTATCACATAATTGACAAAGAAAGTGGAGACACTTTCTGATAAAACAGAAGATTTTGTATAACATGTTTCATATCAAATAAGGGAAATTCATAGGAAAAATTAAAAAATTGAAGATTTTTGTGGAAATTTTCACAGATAAAATGGTTCTCATACAAATACAATTAGAATGTAATTGCAAAAAGAAGTGGAGACATTTTCCTATAAAACTGAAGATTTTATTGTAACTTATATATGATAAAATTGAGGATAACAGGATAATTTTTAACTCTGAAGATATTTTTGAAAATGAAAACTCAGATACAATATAGGCATACAAATACAAATAGAATACAATAGAAAAAGGACGAGGAGACATATTCTGTTAATTCTGAAGCTTTACTTCTAAAATATGGATCATAAAATGGGTGACAACATGGGAAAATTGATAAAATTGAAGATTTTTGTGATAAAATCTCAGAAACAATGAAAGGCATACACATACAAACATAAATAAGTGAAAAAGTAAGTAGAAACATTTTCTGATAAAACTGAATATTTTAGTACAACCTTTTTGATTAAATTATGGAAATTCATGGGACAATGTTACAGTTTGAAGATTTTGCGATAATTTTCACAGATATAATAGTAGGCATACAAGTAAATAATAATATAGCTGAAAAAGTAAGTGGAGATATTTTCTGATAAATCTGAGAATTTTGCATAAAATATATTTGCTAAAATTATGGAAATTAATAGAAAAAAGTTAAAATTTGAAGATTTTGTGGTAGTTTTCACAGACACAATGGTAGGCATACAAATAAATAATAATATATTTGTAAAAGGAAGTAAAGATATTTTCTGATAAACCTGTTAAATTTTGCATAACATATTATCTGTTAAAATTATGGAAATTCATAAGAAAACTGAAAATTTGATGATGTTTGTGGTAATTTTCACAGATACAATGATAGGGTTTCAAGCACAATTAGAATGTAATTGAAAAAAGCAGTAGAGATATATTCTGATATAACTGAAGATTTTAATCTATGTATATTAATATTAAGGATTACATAAGATAATTTGTAAAATTGATGATATTTTGGAAAACAAAAACACAGATACAAGGATAGGCATACAAATACAACTAGAGTATTACTGAAAATGGAAGAGGACACATTTTTATAAAGAACTGAAGATTTTCATCTAACATATGCATGTAAAAATTGAGAATTACATAAGATAATTGATAAAATTGAAGATTTATATGGAAAAATACTCAGATACAATGATCTGCATACATATACATTTAGAATGTAATTGAAATGGAAAGTGGAGATATTTTCTGATAGAAGTGAAACTTTTCTTCTAAAATATGCTTGATAAAATTGAGGGTTACATAGGATAACTGATAAAATTTTAGATTAAAAAACACTCAGATAGATATCCAAATATAATTAGAATATAATTAAAAAGGGATGTCAAGATATGTTCTGGTCGAACTGAATATTTTAATCTAACATGTGTCATAAAATTGAGGATTACATGTGATAACGGATAAAATTGAAGTTTTTTTTGGAAAAAAATCAGATACAATGATAGGCATACAAATATATTTAGATGATAATTGAAGGAGGATCTGGAGACATTTTCACATAACTTACATATGATAAAATGAGGATATCATAAGGTAATTTATAAAATTAAAGATTTTTTGGAAAAACACTCAGATACAATGATAGGCATACAAATATATTTAGATGATAATTGAAGGAGGATCTGGAGACATTTTCACATAACTTACATATGATAAAATGAGGATATCATAAGGTAATTTATAAAATTAAAGATTTTTTGGAAAAACACTCAGATACAATGATAGGCATAGAAATACAATTAGAACACAAGTGAAAAATGAAGTGGAGACATTTTCTGATAAAACTGAAGATTTTTATCTTACATATATATGATAAAATAAAGCATTATTAGGGTAATTGATAAAATTGGAGATTTTATTTGAACAAAACTAGATACAATGACAGACATAAAAATACTAGTAGAATATAACTAAGAGAATCGTGGAGACATTTTCATATAAAACTGAGGATTTTCAGTTAATATATGTATGATAATATGAGGATACCAAAACATAATTTATAAAATTGAATATTTTTTAAAACCTCAGAAACATTGATAGGCATTTAAATACAATTAGAATGTAATTGAGAAAGGTAAGGGAGACATTTTTATAAAGTAATGAAGATTTTCATCTAACATATGTATGATAAATTTGAGGATTGCATAAGATAATTTAAAAAATTGAGGATTCATTTGGAAAAATACTCAGATATAATGATCTGCATACAAATACAAATATAATATAATTCAAAAGGGAAGAGGAGAAATTCTCTGATAGAACTGAAGCTTTTCATCTAAAATCTGCATGATAAAATTGAGGATTTCATAGGATATCTGAACAAATTGAAGATATTTTTGGAAAAATCTAACATACAATGTTAGGCATACAAATAGAATTATCAGGTAACTGAAAAGGAAGTAGTCATTTCCTGATAAAACTAAAGATTTTGTATAACATATTTCTTATAAAGTAAGGGAAAATCAGGAAAAAATTAAAAATTGAAGATTTTTGTGGTAATTTTCACAGAGAAAATGGTAAGCAAAAAATACTATTAGAATGTAATTGTAAACGGTATTGGAACCATTTTCCAATAATACTGAAGATTTTCCTATACCATATATGTGATAAAATTGAGGAAAACTGGATAATTTATAAACTTGATGATTTTTTTTGCAAAACATCTCAGATGCAATGATAAGCTTACAAATACTATTAGAATTCAATTGAAAACGGAAGACGACACATTTTCTCATAAAGCTTAAGATTTTCATTTAACATATGTATGATAAACTTGAGGATTACATAGGATAACTTATTAAATTGAAGATATTCACTAGAAAAATCTTAGGTACAATGATAGGCATACAAATATAATTAGAATATAATTGAAAAAGGAGATGGAGACATTTTTGCATAAAACTGAAGATTTTCATCTAACATGTATGATAGAATTGAGGATAACATAAGATAATTTTTAAATCTAAAGGTATTTTTGAAAAAGAAAACTCAGATACAATGATAGGCATACAAATACAATTAGAAAACAATTGAAAAAGGAACTGGAAACATTTTGTGATAGAACTGAATATTTTCATCTAATTATGTATGATAAAATTGAGGATTACTTAGGATAACTGAAAAAATTGAAGATTTTCTTTGAAAAAATCTCAGATAAAATTATAGGCATTGTATGTTTATATCATTGTACAGAACTATCACATAATTGACAAAGAAAGTGGAGACACTTTCTGATAAAACAGAAGATTTTGTATAACATGTTTCATATCAAATAAGGGAAATTCATAGGAAAAATTAAAAAATTGAAGATTTTTGTGGAAATTTTCACAGATAAAATGGTTCTCATACAAATACAATTAGAATGTAATTGCAAAAAGAAGTGGAGACATTTTCCTATAAAACTGAAGATTTTATTGTAACTTATATATGATAAAATTGAGGATAACAGGATAATTTTTAACTCTGAAGATATTTTTGAAAATGAAAACTCAGATACAATATAGGCATACAAATACAAATAGAATACAATAGAAAAAGGACGAGGAGACATATTCTGTTAATTCTGAAGCTTTACTTCTAAAATATGGATCATAAAATGGGTGACAACATGGGAAAATTGATAAAATTGAAGATTTTTGTGATAAAATCTCAGAAACAATGAAAGGCATACACATACAAACATAAATAAGTGAAAAAGTAAGTAGAAACATTTTCTGATAAAACTGAATATTTTAGTACAACCTTTTTGATTAAATTATGGAAATTCATGGGACAATGTTACAGTTTGAAGATTTTGCGATAATTTTCACAGATATAATAGTAGGCATACAAGTAAATAATAATATAGCTGAAAAAGTAAGTGGAGATATTTTCTGATAAATCTGAGAATTTTGCATAAAATATATTTGCTAAAATTATGGAAATTAATAGAAAAAAGTTAAAATTTGAAGATTTTGTGGTAGTTTTCACAGACACAATGGTAGGCATACAAATAAATAATAATATATTTGTAAAAGGAAGTAAAGATATTTTCTGATAAACCTGTTAAATTTTGCATAACATATTATCTGTTAAAATTATGGAAATTCATAAGAAAACTGAAAATTTGATGATGTTTGTGGTAATTTTCACAGATACAATGATAGGGTTTCAAGCACAATTAGAATGTAATTGAAAAAAGCAGTAGAGATATATTCTGATATAACTGAAGATTTTAATCTATGTATATTAATATTAAGGATTACATAAGATAATTTGTAAAATTGATGATATTTTGGAAAACAAAAACACAGATACAAGGATAGGCATACAAATACAACTAGAGTATTACTGAAAATGGAAGAGGACACATTTTTATAAAGAACTGAAGATTTTCATCTAACATATGCATGTAAAAATTGAGAATTACATAAGATAATTGATAAAATTGAAGATTTATATGGAAAAATACTCAGATACAATGATCTGCATACATATACATTTAGAATGTAATTGAAATGGAAAGTGGAGATATTTTCTGATAGAAGTGAAACTTTTCTTCTAAAATATGCTTGATAAAATTGAGGGTTACATAGGATAACTGATAAAATTTTAGATTAAAAAACACTCAGATAGATATCCAAATATAATTAGAATATAATTAAAAAGGGATGTCAAGATATGTTCTGGTCGAACTGAATATTTTAATCTAACATGTATCATAAAATTGAGGATTACATGTGATAACGGATAAAATTGAAGTTTTTTTTGGAAAAAAATCAGATACAATGATAGGCATACAAATATATTTAGATGATAATTGAAGGAGGATCTGGAGACATTTTCACATAACTTACATATGATAAAATGAGGATATCATAAGGTAATTTATAAAATTAAAGATTTTTTGGAAAAACACTCAGATACAATGATAGGCATACAAATATATTTAGATGATAATTGAAGGAGGATCTGGAGACATTTTCACATAACTTACATATGATAAAATGAGGATATCATAAGGTAATTTATAAAATTAAAGATTTTTTGGAAAAACACTCAGATACAATGATAGGCATAGAAATACAATTAGAACACAAGTGAAAAATGAAGTGGAGACATTTTCTGATAAAACTGAAGATTTTTATCTTACATATATATGATAAAATAAAGCATTATTAGGGTAATTGATAAAATTGGAGATTTTATTTGAACAAAACTAGATACAATGACAGACATAAAAATACTAGTAGAATATAACTAAGAGAATCGTGGAGACATTTTCATATAAAACTGAGGATTTTCAGTTAATATATGTATGATAATATGAGGATACCAAAACATAATTTATAAAATTGAATATTTTTTAAAACCTCAGAAACATTGATAGGCATTTAAATACAATTAGAATGTAATTGAGAAAGGTAAGGGAGACATTTTTATAAAGTAATGAAGATTTTCATCTAACATATGTATGATAAATTTGAGGATTGCATAAGATAATTTAAAAAATTGAGGATTCATTTGGAAAAATACTCAGATATAATGATCTGCATACAAATACAAATATAATATAATTCAAAAGGGAAGAGGAGAAATTCTCTGATAGAACTGAAGCTTTTCATCTAAAATCTGCATGATAAAATTGAGGATTTCATAGGATATCTGAACAAATTGAAGATATTTTTGGAAAAATCTAACATACAATGTTAGGCATACAAATAGAATTATCAGGTAACTGAAAAGGAAGTAGTCATTTCCTGATAAAACTAAAGATTTTGTATAACATATTTCTTATAAAGTAAGGGAAAATCAGGAAAAAATTAAAAATTGAAGATTTTTGTGGTAATTTTCACAGAGAAAATGGTAAGCAAAAAATACTATTAGAATGTAATTGTAAACGGTATTGGAACCATTTTCCAATAATACTGAAGATTTTCCTATACCATATATGTGATAAAATTGAGGAAAACTGGATAATTTATAAACTTGATGATTTTTTTTGCAAAACATCTCAGATGCAATGATAAGCTTACAAATACTATTAGAATTCAATTGAAAACGGAAGACGACACATTTTCTCATAAAGCTTAAGATTTTCATTTAACATATGTATGATAAACTTGAGGATTACATAGGATAACTTATTAAATTGAAGATATTCACTAGAAAAATCTTAGGTACAATGATAGGCATACAAATATAATTAGAATATAATTGAAAAAGGAGATGGAGACATTTTTGCATAAAACTGAAGATTTTCATCTAACATGTATGATAGAATTGAGGATAACATAAGATAATTTTTAAATCTAAAGGTATTTTTGAAAAAGAAAACTCAGATACAATGATAGGCATACAAATACAATTAGAAAACAATTGAAAAAGGAACTGGAAACATTTTGTGATAGAACTGAATATTTTCATCTAATTATGTATGATAAAATTGAGGATTACTTAGGATAACTGAAAAAATTGAAGATTTTCTTTGAAAAAATCTCAGATAAAATTATAGGCATTGTATGTTTATATCATTGTACAGAACTATCACATAATTGACAAAGAAAGTGGAGACACTTTCTGATAAAACAGAAGATTTTGTATAACATGTTTCATATCAAATAAGGGAAATTCATAGGAAAAATTAAAAAATTGAAGATTTTTGTGGAAATTTTCACAGATAAAATGGTTCTCATACAAATACAATTAGAATGTAATTGCAAAAAGAAGTGGAGACATTTTCCTATAAAACTGAAGATTTTATTGTAACTTATATATGATAAAATTGAGGATAACAGGATAATTTTTAACTCTGAAGATATTTTTGAAAATGAAAACTCAGATACAATATAAGCATACAAATACAAATAGAATACAATAGAAAAAGGACGAGGAGACATATTCTGTTAATTCTGAAGCTTTACTTCTAAAATATGGATCATAAAATGGGTGACAACATGGGAAAATTGATAAAATTGAAGATTTTTGTGATAAAATCTCAGAAACAATGAAAGGCATACACATACAAACATAAATAAGTGAAAAAGTAAGTAGAAACATTTTCTGATAAAACTGAATATTTTAGTACAACCTTTTTGATTAAATTATGGAAATTCATGGGACAATGTTACAGTTTGAAGATTTTGCGATAATTTTCACAGATATAATAGTAGGCATACAAGTAAATAATAATATAGCTGAAAAAGTAAGTGGAGATATTTTCTGATAAATCTGAGAATTTTGCATAAAATATATTTGCTAAAATTATGGAAATTAATAGAAAAAAGTTAAAATTTGAAGATTTTGTGGTAGTTTTCACAGACACAATGGTAGGCATACAAATAAATAATAATATATTTGTAAAAGGAAGTAAAGATATTTTCTGATAAACCTGTTAAATTTTGCATAACATATTATCTGTTAAAATTATGGAAATTCATAAGAAAACTGAAAATTTGATGATGTTTGTGGTAATTTTCACAGATACAATGATAGGGTTTCAAGCACAATTAGAATGTAATTGAAAAAAGCAGTAGAGATATATTCTGATATAACTGAAGATTTTAATCTATGTATATTAATATTAAGGATTACATAAGATAATTTGTAAAATTGATGATATTTTGGAAAACAAAAACACAGATACAAGGATAGGCATACAAATACAACTAGAGTATTACTGAAAATGGAAGAGGACACATTTTTATAAAGAACTGAAGATTTTCATCTAACATATGCATGTAAAAATTGAGAATTACATAAGATAATTGATAAAATTGAAGATTTATATGGAAAAATACTCAGATACAATGATCTGCATACATATACATTTAGAATGTAATTGAAATGGAAAGTGGAGATATTTTCTGATAGAAGTGAAACTTTTCTTCTAAAATATGCTTGATAAAATTGAGGGTTACATAGGATAACTGATAAAATTTTAGATTAAAAAACACTCAGATAGATATCCAAATATAATTAGAATATAATTAAAAAGGGATGTCAAGATATGTTCTGGTCGAACTGAATATTTTAATCTAACATGTATCATAAAATTGAGGATTACATGTGATAACGGATAAAATTGAAGTTTTTTTTGGAAAAAAATCAGATACAATGATAGGCATACAAATATATTTAGATGATAATTGAAGGAGGATCTGGAGACATTTTCACATAACTTACATATGATAAAATGAGGATATCATAAGGTAATTTATAAAATTAAAGATTTTTTGGAAAAACACTCAGATACAATGATAGGCATACAAATATATTTAGATGATAATTGAAGGAGGATCTGGAGACATTTTCACATAACTTACATATGATAAAATGAGGATATCATAAGGTAATTTATAAAATTAAAGATTTTTTGGAAAAACACTCAGATACAATGATAGGCATAGAAATACAATTAGAACACAAGTGAAAAATGAAGTGGAGACATTTTCTGATAAAACTGAAGATTTTTATCTTACATATATATGATAAAATAAAGCATTATTAGGGTAATTGATAAAATTGGAGATTTTATTTGAACAAAACTAGATACAATGACAGACATAAAAATACTAGTAGAATATAACTAAGAGAATCGTGGAGACATTTTCATATAAAACTGAGGATTTTCAGTTAATATATGTATGATAATATGAGGATACCAAAACATAATTTATAAAATTGAATATTTTTTAAAACCTCAGAAACATTGATAGGCATTTAAATACAATTAGAATGTAATTGAGAAAGGTAAGGGAGACATTTTTATAAAGTAATGAAGATTTTCATCTAACATATGTATGATAAATTTGAGGATTGCATAAGATAATTTAAAAAATTGAGGATTCATTTGGAAAAATACTCAGATATAATGATCTGCATACAAATACAAATATAATATAATTCAAAAGGGAAGAGGAGAAATTCTCTGATAGAACTGAAGCTTTTCATCTAAAATCTGCATGATAAAATTGAGGATTTCATAGGATATCTGAACAAATTGAAGATATTTTTGGAAAAATCTAACATACAATGTTAGGCATACAAATAGAATTATCAGGTAACTGAAAAGGAAGTAGTCATTTCCTGATAAAACTAAAGATTTTGTATAACATATTTCTTATAAAGTAAGGGAAAATCAGGAAAAAATTAAAAATTGAAGATTTTTGTGGTAATTTTCACAGAGAAAATGGTAAGCAAAAAATACTATTAGAATGTAATTGTAAACGGTATTGGAACCATTTTCCAATAATACTGAAGATTTTCCTATACCATATATGTGATAAAATTGAGGAAAACTGGATAATTTATAAACTTGATGATTTTTTTTGCAAAACATCTCAGATGCAATGATAAGCTTACAAATACTATTAGAATTCAATTGAAAACGGAAGACGACACATTTTCTCATAAAGCTTAAGATTTTCATTTAACATATGTATGATAAACTTGAGGATTACATAGGATAACTTATTAAATTGAAGATATTCACTAGAAAAATCTTAGGTACAATGATAGGCATACAAATATAATTAGAATATAATTGAAAAAGGAGATGGAGACATTTTTGCATAAAACTGAAGATTTTCATCTAACATGTATGATAGAATTGAGGATAACATAAGATAATTTTTAAATCTAAAGGTATTTTTGAAAAAGAAAACTCAGATACAATGATAGGCATACAAATACAATTAGAAAACAATTGAAAAAGGAACTGGAAACATTTTGTGATAGAACTGAATATTTTCATCTAATTATGTATGATAAAATTGAGGATTACTTAGGATAACTGAAAAAATTGAAGATTTTCTTTGAAAAAATCTCAGATAAAATTATAGGCATTGTATGTTTATATCATTGTACAGAACTATCACATAATTGACAAAGAAAGTGGAGACACTTTCTGATAAAACAGAAGATTTTGTATAACATGTTTCATATCAAATAAGGGAAATTCATAGGAAAAATTAAAAAATTGAAGATTTTTGTGGAAATTTTCACAGATAAAATGGTTCTCATACAAATACAATTAGAATGTAATTGCAAAAAGAAGTGGAGACATTTTCCTATAAAACTGAAGATTTTATTGTAACTTATATATGATAAAATTGAGGATAACAGGATAATTTTTAACTCTGAAGATATTTTTGAAAATGAAAACTCAGATACAATATAAGCATACAAATACAAATAGAATACAATAGAAAAAGGACGAGGAGACATATTCTGTTAATTCTGAAGCTTTACTTCTAAAATATGGATCATAAAATGGGTGACAACATGGGAAAATTGATAAAATTGAAGATTTTTGTGATAAAATCTCAGAAACAATGAAAGGCATATACATACAAACATAAATAAGTGAAAAAGTAAGTAGAAACATTTTCTGATAAAACTGAATATTTTAGTACAACCTTTTTGATTAAATTATGGAAATTCATGGGACAATGTTACAGTTTGAAGATTTTGCGATAATTTTCACAGATATAATAGTAGGCATACAAGTAAATAATAATATAGCTGAAAAAGTAAGTGGAGATATTTTCTGATAAATCTGAGAATTTTGCATAAAATATATTTGCTAAAATTATGGAAATTAATAGAAAAAAGTTAAAATTTGAAGATTTTGTGGTAGTTTTCACAGACACAATGGTAGGCATACAAATAAATAATAATATATTTGTAAAAGGAAGTAAAGATATTTTCTGATAAACCTGTTAAATTTTGCATAACATATTATCTGTTAAAATTATGGAAATTCATAAGAAAACTGAAAATTTGATGATGTTTGTGGTAATTTTCACAGATACAATGATAGGGTTTCAAGCACAATTAGAATGTAATTGAAAAAAGCAGTAGAGATATATTCTGATATAACTGAAGATTTTAATCTATGTATATTAATATTAAGGATTACATAAGATAATTTGTAAAATTGATGATATTTTGGAAAACAAAAACACAGATACAAGGATAGGCATACAAATACAACTAGAGTATTACTGAAAATGGAAGAGGACACATTTTTATAAAGAACTGAAGATTTTCATCTAACATATGCATGTAAAAATTGAGAATTACATAAGATAATTGATAAAATTGAAGATTTATATGGAAAAATACTCAGATACAATGATCTGCATACATATACATTTAGAATGTAATTGAAATGGAAAGTGGAGATATTTTCTGATAGAAGTGAAACTTTTCTTCTAAAATATGCTTGATAAAATTGAGGGTTACATAGGATAACTGATAAAATTTTAGATTAAAAAACACTCAGATAGATATCCAAATATAATTAGAATATAATTAAAAAGGGATGTCAAGATATGTTCTGGTCGAACTGAATATTTTAATCTAACATGTGTCATAAAATTGAGGATTACATGTGATAACGGATAAAATTGAAGTTTTTTTTTGGAAAAAAATCAGATACAATGATAGGCATACAAATATATTTAGATGATAATTGAAGGAGGATCTGGAGACATTTTCACATAACTTACATATGATAAAATGAGGATATCATAAGGTAATTTATAAAATTAAAGATTTTTTGGAAAAACACTCAGATACAATGATAGGCATACAAATATATTTAGATGATAATTGAAGGAGGATCTGGAGACATTTTCACATAACTTACATATGATAAAATGAGGATATCATAAGGTAATTTATAAAATTAAAGATTTTTTGGAAAAACACTCAGATACAATGATAGGCATAGAAATACAATTAGAACAGAGGTGAAAAATGAAGTGGAGACATTTTCTGATAAAACTGAAGATTTTTATCTTACATATATATGATAAAATAAAGCATTATTAGGGTAATTGATAAAATTGGAGATTTTATTTGAACAAAACTAGATACAATGACAGACATAAAAATACTAGTAGAATATAACTAAGAGAATCGTGGAGACATTTTCATATAAAACTGAGGATTTTCAGTTAATATATGTATGATAATATGAGGATACCAAAACATAATTTATAAAATTGAATATTTTTTAAAACCTCAGAAACATTGATAGGCATTTAAATACAATTAGAATGTAATTGAGAAAGGTAAGGGAGACATTTTTATAAAGTAATGAAGATTTTCATCTAACATATGTATGATAAATTTGAGGATTGCATAAGATAATTTAAAAAATTGAGGATTCATTTGGAAAAATACTCAGATATAATGATCTGCATACAAATACAAATATAATATAATTCAAAAGGGAAGAGGAGAAATTCTCTGATAGAACTGAAGCTTTTCATCTAAAATCTGCATGATAAAATTGAGGATTTCATAGGATATCTGAACAAATTGAAGATATTTTTGGAAAAATCTAACATACAATGTTAGGCATACAAATAGAATTATCAGGTAACTGAAAAGGAAGTAGTCATTTCCTGATAAAACTAAAGATTTTGTATAACATATTTCTTATAAAGTAAGGGAAAATCAGGAAAAAATTAAAAATTGAAGATTTTTGTGGTAATTTTCACAGAGAAAATGGTAAGCAAAAAATACTATTAGAATGTAATTGTAAACGGTATTGGAACCATTTTCCAATAATACTGAAGATTTTCCTATACCATATATGTGATAAAATTGAGGAAAACTGGATAATTTATAAACTTGATGATTTTTTTTGCAAAACATCTCAGATGCAATGATAAGCTTACAAATACTATTAGAATTCAATTGAAAACGGAAGACGACACATTTTCTCATAAAGCTTAAGATTTTCATTTAACATATGTATGATAAACTTGAGGATTACATAGGATAACTTATTAAATTGAAGATATTCACTAGAAAAATCTTAGGTACAATGATAGGCATACAAATATAATTAGAATATAATTGAAAAAGGAGATGGAGACATTTTTGCATAAAACTGAAGATTTTCATCTAACATGTATGATAGAATTGAGGATAACATAAGATAATTTTTAAATCTAAAGGTATTTTTGAAAAAGAAAACTCAGATACAATGATAGGCATACAAATACAATTAGAAAACAATTGAAAAAGGAACTGGAAACATTTTGTGATAGAACTGAATATTTTCATCTAATTATGTATGATAAAATTGAGGATTACTTAGGATAACTGAAAAAATTGAAGATTTTCTTTGAAAAAATCTCAGATAAAATTATAGGCATTGTATGTTTATATCATTGTACAGAACTATCACATAATTGACAAAGAAAGTGGAGACACTTTCTGATAAAACAGAAGATTTTGTATAACATGTTTCATATCAAATAAGGGAAATTCATAGGAAAAATTAAAAAATTGAAGATTTTTGTGGAAATTTTCACAGATAAAATGGTTCTCATACAAATACAATTAGAATGTAATTGCAAAAAGAAGTGGAGACATTTTCCTATAAAACTGAAGATTTTATTGTAACTTATATATGATAAAATTGAGGATAACAGGATAATTTTTAACTCTGAAGATATTTTTGAAAATGAAAACTCAGATACAATATAAGCATACAAATACAAATAGAATACAATAGAAAAAGGACGAGGAGACATATTCTGTTAATTCTGAAGCTTTACTTCTAAAATATGGATCATAAAATGGGTGACAACATGGGAAAATTGATAAAATTGAAGATTTTTGTGATAAAATCTCAGAAACAATGAAAGGCATATACATACAAACATAAATAAGTGAAAAAGTAAGTAGAAACATTTTCTGATAAAACTGAATATTTTAGTACAACCTTTTTGATTAAATTATGGAAATTCATGGGACAATGTTACAGTTTGAAGATTTTGCGATAATTTTCACAGATATAATAGTAGGCATACAAGTAAATAATAATATAGCTGAAAAAGTAAGTGGAGATATTTTCTGATAAATCTGAGAATTTTGCATAAAATATATTTGCTAAAATTATGGAAATTAATAGAAAAAAGTTAAAATTTGAAGATTTTGTGGTAGTTTTCACAGACACAATGGTAGGCATACAAATAAATAATAATATATTTGTAAAAGGAAGTAAAGATATTTTCTGATAAACCTGTTAAATTTTGCATAACATATTATCTGTTAAAATTATGGAAATTCATAAGAAAACTGAAAATTTGATGATGTTTGTGGTAATTTTCACAGATACAATGATAGGGTTTCAAGCACAATTAGAATGTAATTGAAAAAAGCAGTAGAGATATATTCTGATATAACTGAAGATTTTAATCTATGTATATTAATATTAAGGATTACATAAGATAATTTGTAAAATTGATGATATTTTGGAAAACAAAAACACAGATACAAGGATAGGCATACAAATACAACTAGAGTATTACTGAAAATGGAAGAGGACACATTTTTATAAAGAACTGAAGATTTTCATCTAACATATGCATGTAAAAATTGAGAATTACATAAGATAATTGATAAAATTGAAGATTTATATGGAAAAATACTCAGATACAATGATCTGCATACATATACATTTAGAATGTAATTGAAATGGAAAGTGGAGATATTTTCTGATAGAAGTGAAACTTTTCTTCTAAAATATGCTTGATAAAATTGAGGGTTACATAGGATAACTGATAAAATTTTAGATTAAAAAACACTCAGATAGATATCCAAATATAATTAGAATATAATTAAAAAGGGATGTCAAGATATGTTCTGGTCGAACTGAATATTTTAATCTAACATGTGTCATAAAATTGAGGATTACATGTGATAACGGATAAAATTGAAGTTTTTTTTGGAAAAAAATCAGATACAATGATAGGCATACAAATATATTTAGATGATAATTGAAGGAGGATCTGGAGACATTTTCACATAACTTACATATGATAAAATGAGGATATCATAAGGTAATTTATAAAATTAAAGATTTTTTGGAAAAACACTCAGATACAATGATAGGCATACAAATATATTTAGATGATAATTGAAGGAGGATCTGGAGACATTTTCACATAACTTACATATGATAAAATGAGGATATCATAAGGTAATTTATAAAATTAAAGATTTTTTGGAAAAACACTCAGATACAATGATAGGCATAGAAATACAATTAGAACACAAGTGAAAAATGAAGTGGAGACATTTTCTGATAAAACTGAAGATTTTTATCTTACATATATATGATAAAATAAAGCATTATTAGGGTAATTGATAAAATTGGAGATTTTATTTGAACAAAACTAGATACAATGACAGACATAAAAATACTAGTAGAATATAACTAAGAGAATCGTGGAGACATTTTCATATAAAACTGAGGATTTTCAGTTAATATATGTATGATAATATGAGGATACCAAAACATAATTTATAAAATTGAATATTTTTTAAAACCTCAGAAACATTGATAGGCATTTAAATACAATTAGAATGTAATTGAGAAAGGTAAGGGAGACATTTTTATAAAGTAATGAAGATTTTCATCTAACATATGTATGATAAATTTGAGGATTGCATAAGATAATTTAAAAAATTGAGGATTCATTTGGAAAAATACTCAGATATAATGATCTGCATACAAATACAAATATAATATAATTCAAAAGGGAAGAGGAGAAATTCTCTGATAGAACTGAAGCTTTTCATCTAAAATCTGCATGATAAAATTGAGGATTTCATAGGATATCTGAACAAATTGAAGATATTTTTGGAAAAATCTAACATACAATGTTAGGCATACAAATAGAATTATCAGGTAACTGAAAAGGAAGTAGTCATTTCCTGATAAAACTAAAGATTTTGTATAACATATTTCTTATAAAGTAAGGGAAAATCAGGAAAAAATTAAAAATTGAAGATTTTTGTGGTAATTTTCACAGAGAAAATGGTAAGCAAAAAATACTATTAGAATGTAATTGTAAACGGTATTGGAACCATTTTCCAATAATACTGAAGATTTTCCTATACCATATATGTGATAAAATTGAGGAAAACTGGATAATTTATAAACTTGATGATTTTTTTTGCAAAACATCTCAGATGCAATGATAAGCTTACAAATACTATTAGAATTCAATTGAAAACGGAAGACGACACATTTTCTCATAAAGCTTAAGATTTTCATTTAACATATGTATGATAAACTTGAGGATTACATAGGATAACTTATTAAATTGAAGATATTCACTAGAAAAATCTTAGGTACAATGATAGGCATACAAATATAATTAGAATATAATTGAAAAAGGAGATGGAGACATTTTTGCATAAAACTGAAGATTTTCATCTAACATGTATGATAGAATTGAGGATAACATAAGATAATTTTTAAATCTAAAGGTATTTTTGAAAAAGAAAACTCAGATACAATGATAGGCATACAAATACAATTAGAAAACAATTGAAAAAGGAACTGGAAACATTTTGTGATAGAACTGAATATTTTCATCTAATTATGTATGATAAAATTGAGGATTACTTAGGATAACTGAAAAAATTGAAGATTTTCTTTGAAAAAATCTCAGATAAAATTATAGGCATTGTATGTTTATATCATTGTACAGAACTATCACATAATTGACAAAGAAAGTGGAGACACTTTCTGATAAAACAGAAGATTTTGTATAACATGTTTCATATCAAATAAGGGAAATTCATAGGAAAAATTAAAAAATTGAAGATTTTTGTGGAAATTTTCACAGATAAAATGGTTCTCATACAAATACAATTAGAATGTAATTGCAAAAAGAAGTGGAGACATTTTCCTATAAAACTGAAGATTTTATTGTAACTTATATATGATAAAATTGAGGATAACAGGATAATTTTTAACTCTGAAGATATTTTTGAAAATGAAAACTCAGATACAATATAGGCATACAAATACAAATAGAATACAATTGAAAAAGGATGAGGAGACATATTCTGTTAATTCTGAAGCTTTACTTCTAAAATATGGATCATAAAATGGATGACAACTTGGGAAAATTGATAAAATTGAAGATTTTTGTGATAAAATCTCAGAAACAATGAAAGGCATACACATACAAACATAAATAAGTGAAAAAGTAAGTAGAAACATTTTCTGATAAAACTGAATATTTTAGTACAACCTTTTTGATTAAATTATGGAAATTCATGGGACAATGTTACAGTTTGAAGATTTTGCGATAATTTTCACAGATATAATAGTAGGCATACAAGTAAATAATAATATAGCTGAAAAAGTAAGTGGAGATATTTTCTGATAAATCTGAGAATTTTGCATAAAATATATTTGCTAAAATTATGGAAATTAATAGAAAAAAGTTAAAATTTGAAGATTTTGTGGTAGTTTTCACAGACACAATGGTAGGCATACAAATAAATAATAATATAATTGAAAAAGGAAGTGGAGATATTTTCTGATAAATCTGAGGACTTTTGCATAACATATATCAGCTAAAATTACGAAAATTCAAAGGAAAATTAAATTTAAAGATTTTTGTGGTAATTTTCACAGATACAATGATAGACTTACAAACACAGTTAGAATGTAATGGAAAAAAGAAATAGGGACTTTTACTGATAAAACTGAAGATTTCCATCTATGTATATTAATATTAAGGATTACATAAGATAATTTGTAAAATTGATGATATTTTGGAAAACAAAAACACAGATACAAGGATAGGCATACAAATACAACTAGAGTATTACTGAAAATGGAAGAGGACACATTTTTATAAAGAACTGAAGATTTTCATCT
>OZ030021.1:0-17500 GCA_964023405.1 Apodemus agrarius
TTAGCCCTGACCCTGACCCTGACTCTAGCCCTAGCCCTAGCCCTAGCCCTAGCCCTAGCCCTAGTCCTAGCCCTAGCCCTGACCCTGACTCTAGCCCTAGCCCTAGCCCTAGCCCTGACCCTGACCCTGACCCTGACCCCTGACCCTGACCCCTGAACCCTGAACCCTGAATCCTGAACCCGAACCTGAATCCGAACCCCACCCCCACCCCCACCCTCAATCTCACCCTCAACCTCACCCTCACCCTCATCCTTATCCCTAACCCCTACCGTCACCCTCACCCTCACCCTGACCCCACCTTGACCCTACACCCTACACCCCACACCCTGACTCCGACCCTGATCCTGACCCTGACCCTAACCCCTGACACTGACCCTGACCCTGACCCTTTCCCTAAATCCTGACCCTGACCCTGACCCTAACCCTAAACCCTGACCCTGACCCTGACCCTGACCCTGACCCTTACCCTGACCCTAGCCCAAACCCTCTAACCCACTAACCTTCTTACCTTCTAACACTCACCCTCACCTTCACCCTCATTCTAACCCCTAACCTCTAACCTCTAACCCCTCACCCTCACCCTAACTCCTCACCCCTCACTCCCATCCCCACCCTTTACCCTGACCCCCCTCCACCGCCCTAGCTCTGGCCCTTGCCCTCGCCCTCACTCAACTCCTACCCTTGCCCTCACCCTTACCCTAACCACTAACCCCTCACCTCTCCCTCCCACTCCCACCCTGACCCTTGCCCTCCTTGCCCTCACCCAACCCCCAACCCCTAACTCCTCATTCCTCACCCCTCACCCCCACTCCAACCCCCACTCTTCACCCCCACTCCCACCCCCTCATCTACCCCACCCCCACCCCCCACCCCCTCACCCCCACCCCCACCCCGACCCCCAACCCCTGCCCTCACCCTCACCCTCACCCTCACCCTACCCCTACCCTTTCCCTAGCCCCCACCCAACCCCTACCTTGCTCTCACCCTTGTCCCCACCGTTGCTCTCGCCCTCACCCTCACCCAACCCCTACCTTGGCCCTCGCCCTCGTCCTGACCCTGAGCCTGACCCTGATCGTGACCCTGACCCCTAACCCTAACTGTATTAGTCTGGGTTCTCTAGAGTCACAGAATATATCTGCAGTTTCTATGTAGTTAGGGAATTTGTAGATGACTTACAGTTTGTAGTCCAACTCCCCAACAATTATCAGCAGCAGCTGTGCATTGAAGTCCAAGGATCTCGCAGTTGCTCAGTCCCAGGGGGCAAGCCGACAAGGAAGAATAAGTCTTCCTTCTTCCAATGTCCTTATATACGTGTACAGCAGAGGGTGTAGCCCAGATTAAAGGCTGTAGGTCTCTAGCAGAGGGTGTGGCCCAGATTAAAGGTGCGTGTCTCCATGCCTTTAATCCCATATGATCTTGAACTGGAATTCATAGCCACTATACTTCAAGATCTCCATGCCAAGATCCAGGTCAGAAACATCTCTGAGCCTCTAGATTAGGATCATAGGTGAGCCTTCCAATTCTAGATTGTAGTTCATTCCAGATAAAGTCAAGTTGACAACCAAGAATAGCCACTACACTAAACCTGACCCTGACACTGACCCTAACTCCTAACCCCTAACCCCTAACCCCTAACCCCTAACTCCACCCCTGATCCCGACCCAGACCTTTACCCTTACCTAGAACCCTGATCTTGAACCTGAACCCCACCCCTGAACCCTGAATCCTGAATCCTGAACCCTGAACCCTATTTTGAGCATCTCTCATCCTCTCCAAATACATGCACAAGCACTCCCATTCCCTACGTGTGAGATTACACCATACTCAGATAACACATACAGACATATATAGAGAGTAAGTGAGAGAGAGAGAGAGGAAACCTTATAGAGCATCACAGAGCCTTTAAACATGTTATTTGTATATTGTTGGGATATTTATACCATTTATACTTTTTAAATAGTACTTACTAATTATACTCATTTTTCTAATACAGTTCAAATTCTGAAATAGGGGACAAATGGATTAAAATGGAACAATTGTTACATTTTAAAATGTAGTGAATCAAAACAATATGGCACATGCTAAAGATTAATTTGGGATAATTTTTATATATGGCATTCTGGAGTGGGGTGGTGTGGGAAAATAGTTTTGGGAGTTTTTTGGTTCATTTTGTGTTGCTTTATTGTTGTTGTTTTAAGTGCAGAAAAAGGAATGGAACCAATTGCTTGCAAGGGCATAAAAGTGAATCTCATATTCACACACATGGCTTTGTTTTTAAATTCTTGAAAGTACAGAGATTCTTTTAATTTAAAGGTGAACCCATGGAAAATTGGGAGCAGCTGTAGAAAACCAGATAGGAACTCAACTGACCCTCTGCTCGCCACTATTTGGAATGATCACAGAGAGGCATTTCTGTACCTACTATCACCAAGAAGGTGACTTAATGAAAGTAATTGCCTCATTAGTTGGTATTCCAGAAAAGGTGCTAAAGGGCTAAGAACCTGGCAAGGAGGCCCAAATATTCCATATAGGCTGACCCAGAAACAATGACACCTAAGGCAGAGTCTTACTTCAGTTCAGCATATAAAGTTGGGAGATATTCATAGCTCATTCTTAGTTGAGAGACTTGGGGAAAGAGATCACTTTGACTTTTTCAAAGTCATACAAAATTGAAATGAGTTTTGCTCATTCCCAAGTGTCCTTCCCTATTGGCCTGTTTTCCATGTAGTTCATTACTCTGCACTTAAGACATTTTATTACTCAACAATGTCTGGTTCTTTTTGGTAACTGCACTGCCACATATTTCTGGAAACTATCCTGATTATCACTGTGAGGAACTAAGGGTATATCGGTATTTAGAGAGGAGTTTGAAAACCCTGCTCTAAGGCAAGTGAGAATGGCCTTGTGGTTGCATTTGTGATTTCAGCATGAAGAGAGAGGTGTTAGGATCTCAGTAGAGAAAGAAAGATCATTCCCAAGAAACGGAAAGTAAGTGCACTGTTGTTGGGCCTCAGTGAGCACTGAGTATCAGACATAAGTTAAGCTACTTTGTGTATCCAGAAATACTGTACACAGTTCTCAGCTTTAGTAGCTTAGATATTCGGGACCTATCAGGACACAAACAGCAATTGGCACATCTGGTTTCCTGACGATAAAGGAAAGAGGTTAAGCTGAGAATCCCCCACATGCCAGGTTTTTATTTATTTGCACATACTGTTTATTCTTTGACTGTGTGACTTTTGCCAATACTTATGTATGACTGATACATCTTCTTGCATCAGCTTCTTCTAGCTCCTCTGAGAAAGCAAAGATATAACCCAACAAGTTGCTTGGATTTTTTTGTTTTGTTTTGTTTTTTGTTTTGTTTTTTTTTCGAGACAGGGTTTCTCTGTGTAGCCCGGGCTGTCCTGGAACTCACTTTGTAGACCAGGCTGGTCTCAAACTCAGAAATCCGCCTCCCTCTGCCTCCCAAGTGCTGGGATTAAAGGCATGCGCCACCACTGCCCAGCTAGTTGCTTGAATTTTGCCTACAGTTTCTGAAGCAGCCACTCTAGGGAAGTGGGGCATTCAGAGAGTGCACCTGCCTGATTTGAGAGCATCTTTCTCTTGAACAAAATGAACACCAGCAAGAAGAGATATCTCTGTCCCCAAAGATTTGTCATTTGTCACTAGATTGATGGGGTGGATTGCTGCCCCCTGGGCTACACAATGACCAAAGTAATGAGGAGCCCATCTTCTGTGGTCTGAGTCTGTTCTCTTCAGGTAAGTATCACAACAGGAAGAGAGATAGCTAGCCTCCCAGGAGTGCAGACAGTCCTGTAAATGCTGGTAGGAACACCCCTGCCGCTCAGAGGAAACCACTCTGAACCCTCAGGACACAGGAACAGAGGGGCTGCCTGGGACAGAAGTCTCCTGATTTCCATAGGCACCCAGAGGTGATCCTGGGTCACAGAGCTACATACACAAATACAACCAGGAGAGAGCTGGTCTCCTAGGACTGCCTACACACCTACCACCATTTCTCTTCAAATTCCTGGCCCAAAAGGGACTTGCTCAGGGCCATCAGAACCCAGGAATCAAGGATCATCTGGAGACAGGGTCCTTCTGGTTTCTGTCTGTACCCCAGAGCTGACCCTGTACAATAGCCCTCCATACCTATATTCCTCCCAGACAGAACTAGTCTCCCAGGAGTACTGACACACGGTCTTGCAGGACAGACAAGCCGCAGTCAGAGACAGCAAGACCACTAACATCAGAGATAACCAGATGGGAAAAGGCAAGCACAAGAACATAAACAACAGAAACCAAGGCTGCTTGGCATTATCAGAACCCAGTTCTCCCACCACAATGAGCCTTGATTACCCCAACACACCAGAAAAGCAAGACTCTGATTTAAAATAACATCTCATGATGATGATGGAGGACTTTAAGAGGGACATAAATAATGCCCTTAAGGAAATACAAGAGAACAGAGGTAAACAGGTAAAAAGGAAACACAAAATTGCTTAAAGAATTACAGGAAAGGCTGGGCGGTAGTGGTGCACGCCTTTAATCCCAGCACTTGGGAGGCAGAGGCAGGGAGATTTCTGAGTTTGAGGCCAGCCTGATCTACAAAGTGAGTTCCAGGACAGCCAGAACTACACAGAGAAACCCTGTCTCGAAAAACAAAAACAAACAAACAAAACAAAAACAAAAACAAAATTACAGGACAGTACAAACAAACAGATGAAGGAACTGAACAAAAGAATCTAGGATCTAAAACTGTAAGTAGAAATACAAGAGAACACAGGTAAACAGGTAGAATACCTTAAAGAGGAAACACAAAAATCCCTTAAAGAACTACAGGAAAATACAAACAAATAGATGAAGGAACTGAACAAAACAATCCAGGATCTAAAACTGGAAATAGAAACAATAAAGAAATTACAAAAGGAGACAACCCTGGAGATAGAAAACCTAGGAAAGAGATCAGGAGTCATAGATGCAAGCATCACCAACAGAATACAAAAGATAGAAAAGAGAATCTCAGGTGCAGAAGATATCATAGAAAACTTGGACACAACAGTCAAAGAAAATGTAAAATGCAAAAAGCTCCTAACCCAAAACATGCAGGAAATCCAGGACACATTGAGAAGACCAAACCCAAGGATAATAGGTATAGAAGAAACTGAAGACTCCCAACTTAAAGGGTCAGTAAATATCGCCAACAAATTTATAGAAGAAAACTTCCCTAACCTAAAGAGATGCCCATGAACATAGAAGAAGCCTCCAGAACTCCAAATAGATTGGACCAGAAAAGAAATTCCTCCTGTCACATAATAATCAAAACATCAAATGTACTAAACAAGAAAGAATGTTAAAAGCAGTAAGGAAAAAAGATCAAGTAACATATACAGGCAGACCTATCATAATTACACTAGACTTCTCACCAGAGACAATGAAAACTATAAGATCCTGGGCATATCTCATACAGACTCTAAGAGAACACAAATGTGAGCCTAGACTACTATACCCAGCAAAACTCTCAATCACCATAGATGGAGAAACCAAGATATTTCATGACAAAACCAAATTTACACAATATCTTTCCACAGATCCAGCCCTACAAAGGATAATAGATGAAAAACACCAACACAGGAGGGAAACTACACCCTAGAAAAAGCAAGAAAGTAATCTTCCTCCAACAACCCCCCCCCCAAAAAAAAACGATAACCACACAAACATAAAAATGCCATCAAAAATAACAGGAAGCAACAATCACTATTCTTTAATACCTCATAACATCAATGGACTCAATTCCCCAATAAAAAGACATAGACTAACAGACTATTATGTTAACAGGAACCAGCATTTTGCTGCATACAGGAAACACACCTCAGTGTCAAGGACAAATACTACCTCAGAGTAAAAGGCTGGAAAACAATATTCAAGCAAATGGTCCCAGGAAACAAGCTCCAATAGCCATTCTAATATCAGATAAAATCGACTTTCAACCAAAAGTCATCAAAAAAGATAAGGAAGGACACTTCATACTCAAAGGAAAAATCTACCAAGAAGAACTCTCAATTCTGAACATTAATACTCCAAAAACAAGGGCACCCACATTCATTAAAAAAAAAAAAAAAGGCCGGCGGTGGCGGCACACGCCTGTAATCCCAGCACTCTGGGAGGCAGAGGCAGGCGGATTTCTGAGTTCAAGGCCAGCCTAGTCTACAGAGTGAGTTCCAGGACATCCAGGGCTATACAGAGAAACCCTGTCTCGAAAAACCAAATCCAAAAAATCAAAACCAAACCAAATCAAACCAAACCAAACCAAAACAAACCAAAACAAAACAAAAAACTTTATCAAACCTCAGAGCACACATTGCACTTCACACAGTAATTGTGGGGGAATTCAACACCCCACTCTCATCAATGGACAGATTAATGGAAACAGAAACTAAACAGAAACACAGTAAAACTAACAGACGTTATGGACCAAATGGATTTAACAGATATCTATAGAACATTTCATCCTAAATCAAAAGATATATCTTCTCAGCACCTCATTGTACTTTGTCCAAAATTGACCTTTTAATTGGTCACAAAACAGACCTCAACAAATAAGAAGATTGAAATAATCCCATGCTTCCTGTCAGGTCACTATGGATTAAGGCTGGTCTTCAATAGCAACAAAAACAACAGAAAGCCCACAAACACATGGAAACTGGACAATGCTCTACTCAATGATAATTTAGTCAAAGAAGAAATAAAGAAATTAAAGACTTTTTAAAATTTAATGAAAATGAAGGTACAACATACCCAAACTTATGGGACACAATGAAAGCAGTGCTAAGAGGAAAACTCATAGCTCTGAGTACCTCCAAATAGAAACTGGAGAAAACGTACACTAGCAGCATAACAGCACACCTTGAAAGCTCTAGAAAAAAAAGAAGCAAACACATCCAACAGGAGTAGAAGACAGGACATAATCAAACTCAGTTGAAATCAACCAATTAGAAACAAAGAGAAGTATACAAAAAAATCAACAAAACTAACAACTAAAGAAATTGAAGAAAATCAACAAGATAGATAAACCCTTAGCCAGACTAACCAAAGGGCACAGAGACAGTATCCAAATCAACAAAATCAGAAATGAAAAGGAAAACATAACAGAAACTGAGGAAAATTTAAAAAAATCATCAGATCCTACTACTATACTCAACAAAACTTGAAAATCCAGATGAAATAGGTGGCTTTCTAGACAGATACCAGGTACCAAAGTTAAATCAGGACCAGGTAAACCATCTAAATAGTCCCATAACCCCCAAGGAAATAGAATCAGTCATTAAGTCTCCCAACAAAAACAAAGCAAAACAAAACAAAAACAAACAAACAAAAGCCCTGGGCCAGATGGCTTTAATGCAGAATCCTGTCAGACCTTCAAGGAAGACATGATACCAATACTTTTCAAACTATTCCACAAAATAGAAACAGAAGGAATACTACCCAGTTCATTCTATGAACCCACAGTTATGCTGATACCTAAGTCACACAAAGATCCAATCCAGAAAGAGAACTTCAGACCAATTTTCCTTATAAACATTGATGCCACAATACTCAATAAAATTTTCACAAACCGAACCCAAGAACACATCAAAATGATCATTTACCAAGATCAAGTAGGCTTCATCCTAGGGATGCAGGGATGGTTCAACAAATGGAAATCCATCAATGTAATCCACTAAGTAAACAAACTTAAAGAAAAAAAAATGACCATTTCATTAGATGCTGAAAATGCATTTGACAAAAATTCAATATCCAACTAACAACAGAGATAACCAGATGACGCGAAAGGCAAACACAGGAACATTACCAACAGAAATCAAGGCAACATGGCAGAATCCGAACCCAGTTCTCCTACAATAGCAAGTCCTGGATGCCCCGGAAAAGCACCGGAAAAGCAAGATTTGGATGTAAAAATCACAGCTCATGATGCTGATAGAGGGCTTCAAGAAGGACATAAATAACTCCCTTAAAGAAATAGGAGAACACAGGTAAACAGCTAGAAGCCCTTAAAGAATTATAGGAAAGCACAATCAAACAGGTGAAGGATTGAACAAAACCCTCCAGGATCTAAAAATGGGGTAGAAACAATAAAGAAATCACAAAGGAAAACAACTTTGGACATAGAAAACCTAGGAAAGAAGTCAGGAGTCATAGATGCAAGCATCACCAACAGAATACAAGAGATAGAAGAGAGAATCTCAGATGCAGAAGATACCATAGAAAGCACTGATACAACAGTCAAAGAAAACACAAAATGTAAAAAGTTCCTAAGCCAAAATATTCAGGAAATCCAAGACACAATGAGAAGGCCAAACCTAAGGATTATAGGTATAGAAGAGAGTGAAGATTTCTAGTTTAAAGGGACAGTAAATGTCTTCAATAAAATTATAGAAGGAAACATCCCTAACCTAAAGAGATGCCCATGAACATAGAAGAAGCCTATAGAACTCCAAATAGATTGGACCAGAAAAATTCCTCCTGTCACATAATAATCAAAACAGCAAATGCACTAAATAAAGAAAGAATATTAAAAGCAGTAATGGAAAAAGGTCAAGTAATATATAAAGGCAGGCCTATCAGAATTACACCAGACTTCTTGCCAGAGATTATGAAAGCCAGAAGATACTGGCTAGGTGTCATACAGACCTTAAGGGAAAACAGTTGCCAACCAAGGCTACTATACTCAGCAAAAATCTCAATTACCATAGATGGAGAAACCAAGGTATTCCATGACAAAAACAGATTTACACAATATCTTTCCACAAATCCAGCCCTTCAAAGCATAACTAATGGAAAACACCAACACAAGGAGGGAAACTAAACCCTAGAAAAAGCAAGAAAATAATCTTCTTTTAACAAACCAAAAAGAAGAAAGCCACACAAATGTAACTCCACTTCTAATAACAAAAATAACAGGAAGTAACAATCATTTTTCCTTAATATCTCTTAATATCAATGGACTCAATTCCCCAATAAAAAGACATAGACTAACAGACTGGATACACAGGATCCAACATTTTGCTGCATACAGGAAACTCACCTCAGGCACAAAGACAGACACTACCTCAGAGTAAAAGGCTGGAAAACAGTTTTCCAAACAATTGGTCCCAAGAAACAAGGTGGTGTAGCCATTCTAATATTGAATAAAATCGGCTTTCAACCTAAAGTAATCAAAAAAGATAAGGAAGGACACTTTATGCTCATCAAAGGAAAAATCTACCAAGATGAACTTTCAATTCTGAACATACATGCTCCAAATACAAGGGTACCCACATTCATAAAAGAAACTTTACTGAAGCTCAAAGCACACATGGCACCTCACACAATAGTAGTGGGAGACTTCAACATCCCACTCTCATCAATAGGCAGATCACAGAAACACAAACCAAGCAGAGACACAGTGAAACTAACAGAAGTTATGTACCAAATAGATTTAACAGACATCTATAGAACATTTTATTCTAAAACAAAAGAATATACCTTCTTCTCAGCACCTCAGGGTACCGTCTCCAAAATTGACCTTATAATTGATCACAAAACAGACCTCAACAAATATAAGAAGATTGAAATAATCCCATGGTTACTGTAAGGTCACTACAGATTAAGGCTGGTTTTCAATAGCAACAAATTCTTTGGACTAATTCATGTGCCTCTAGAGCATTGTTTTCATGACAAACATTATCAGTTCTCATTTTACTTTTCTCACACCTAACAAAAGCCACTTAAGGAAATATTTGTTTTTAACTCATTGAGGTTGCTGTCTATGGTGGGGAAGGCATGGCAGCAGGAGT
This sequence comes from Apodemus agrarius, assembly GCA_964023405.1. Classification (NCBI taxonomy): domain Eukaryota; kingdom Metazoa; phylum Chordata; class Mammalia; order Rodentia; family Muridae; genus Apodemus; species Apodemus agrarius. The sequence continues at coordinate 9,840 of OZ030021.1, forward strand.
ATAAAGCAGCTCATCACTTTTTGTCCATGGTCAGGAAGGAGAGAGAGAGAGAGAGAGAGAGAGAGAGAGAGAGAGAGAGAGAGAGAGAGAGAGAGAGATGTTGGTGGCACTCAGCTTGTTTTCTCCTTTTATTCTTTCTTTAAAAGTATTTTATTAATGAAAAAAAAAGTATTTTATTGCCGGGCAGTGGTGGCGCACACCTTTAATCCCAGCACTTGGGAGGCAGAAAAAGGTGGATTTCTGAGTTTGAGGCCAGCCTGGTCTACAGAGTGAGTTCCAGGACAGCCAGGACTACACAGAGAAACCCTGACTCAAAAAACCAAAAAAAAGTATTTTATTTATGTATATGTGTGTTGTAAATATAACCTTCCTTATTTTAAAATGAAAGAAGATGCTGTCCTTGGAGATATACAAATCTCAAATTATGGAAAATTCAGATAATATGCTTCTGCTGAGATGGGAGTTTTGAAAGCTAATGGCAAGCTGGGTGGTGGTGGCACACACCTTTAATCCCAGCACTTGGGAGACAGAGGCAGGTGGATTTCTGAGTTCGAGACCAGCCTGGTCTACAGAGTGAGTTCCAGGACAGCCAGGGCTACACAGAGAAACCCTGTCTTGAAAAACCAAACCAAAAAAAAAAAAAAAAAAAGACAGAAGCATTCATATTACTTATAATCCTCCTTTCTGTAACTGTTTATGTGGCCTTAGTTGGTATTTATAACTACCTTCCTCTGCTACCCATTCTGTATTTCCTTCACCTTTGGCAAGCACCTCAGCAGGTCTTGGCTCTTTTCCTGGAGGATTGACTCATACCTTCATTCCTGATGGGTCTGCTTTCTTTGTCATCCTCCTTGGATTAGGCTGTTGTAGTTTCCCATTGACTTTAATCACAGGACGTGGTAGTACCAAGAGACGCCCTAAGGGATCTCCTGCACTCCAGACATAATCCTGTTTACTTCCATTGTGGAGAGGCAATACAATTCCCCCCATGGCAATCTGGATCTATCTCCCCTCCTAACACTGTTATTCTTTTCTTAGCCTGTTGGTTTAAGGGCATTAGAAGCCCAAAATGGCAAGGGGGACATCCGAGCTTCCAGTTCAATGGAATGTTTGTTGTGGCTCCTTGAACCTTTGGAGTTTGAATTTCGCTTTTGATTGTGACTGTGCCCTGATGTTTTTCCCTCTTGAAGGAAGAAAGTATTTTAGTGGAGCCCACAGTTAAGAGACTGAATTTTTAAAAGACTTTGAATTTTAAAAGATATTGGATATTTTAAAGGGATTGTACTTTTAAAGTTATTTAGATCTTGGGGATGAAAGTAAGAAAGTAAGGGTTGAGGCTTAATAGTGATGTGTTTGTATGTCAAGTTGATAAGGGATCAATTGTACTGGCTGGTTTTGTGTGTCAACTTGACACAGGCTGGAGTTATCACAGATAAAGGAGCTTCAGTTGGGGAGGTACCATGGCTGGGCTAGTATTCTTGGGTTCTAAAAGAGAGCAGGCTGAGCAAGTCAGGGGAAGCAAGCCAGTAAGAAACATCCCTCCATGGCCTCTGCATCAGCTCCTGCTTCCTGACCTGCTCAGTTCCAGTCCTGACTTGCTTTGGTGATGAACAACAGTGTTGAAGTGTAAGCTGAATAAACCCTTTCCTCCCCAACTTGCTTCTTGGTCATGATGTTTGTGCAGGAATAGAAACCCTGACTAAGACAATACATGTACATAGTTTAATAACTAAAACTGCCATTGCTATTTCTAAGAATAAGTAACTTAAAATGTAGTTGTGCATGTATGGTTTGTCTGTATGTATGCATGTAAAGAACAGGGTTCTAGAGCATCTTCCTCTATTTTTATCATACTTTATTTTTTAGACTCACTGAACCTGGGACTTATTAATTGGCTGCATTGGTTAGCCAGTGAGCTTGGGATCTGCATTTCCTATCCCTTCCTCAACTTCTAGCACTACAGGTAGAGAGGCATACTGGCTTCTTCATACGTGGATTCTGGAGATCCAGACTCAAGTCCTCATAATTGAACAAAAAGCAATGTATCCACTAAGTCATGTCCTTGGCACCATATATCAGATATGTGAAGAAAAAAAACTGAACATGGTATTGAACATGTGATTCCCAGTACTAGGATGGCTAAGGCAGAAGTTTGAGGCTAGCCTGGGATACAAATGAATCTGTGTCTCAATAAGACCAAGGGTTTGTGGCTTAGTTGGTAGAGTGCTTGCCTAGCATAAAGGAGGACTGACTTCCATCCCTAGAACTGCATAAACTGGGTATGGTAGTGATGAACTCCTATAATACCAGTGCTTGGGAGGTAAAGGCAGGAAGATTAGAAATTGAAGGTCATCTTTGGCTAAATATTGTATGGGGCCTGTCTGGAACACAGGAACCCTGTCTCAACAAACAAAGGAACTAGTAAGCTTAATTTCCTTAAAAAGTTATGCTTAGGCAACAATTAAATTACTTTATCCTGTGCTAGGTCTTCATGTCCTCTCTCCATACATCTCAGTAGATAGAATCATTAAAGAAAAAAAATTGGCAAAGAGTCAAGCTAGAAAACAGTCACCATTGTAGTTAACCACTTCCCAAAGGCGAGTCTATATACCTTTTCTTGTACAAAGGCCTTAAAATTGCTAGGCAAGTAATCCAGTACTGAGCTAAAGTCCCAGTTCTGTGTGTGTAATGTATATGTTTGTGTGGATGTGTGTACCAACATACACATGTGGTTGTGCTCACCACCTTTCTTTTGAGAAAGGGTCTCACCATGAAACTCTGGCTAGTGGCCGGGCGGTGGTGGCACACGCCTTTGATCCCAGCACTTGGGAGGCAGAGGCAGGTGGATTTCTGAGTTTGAGGCCAGCCTGGTCTACAAAGTGAGTTCCAGGACAGCCAGGACTACACAGAGAAACCCTGTCTTGAAAAACCAAAAAAAAAAAAAAAGCAAGCAAAACCCTAACTAACCTGAAACTACCAGAATCAGACTATCCTTGAATTCACAGATCCACCAGCATCTGCCTCCTTATTGTGAGAGTTAAAGGGGTATGCCACTACACACAGTTCACTATATTGAGACTGGTTTCTCCCTGAACCTAAAGCTCTCTAATTGGCTAAAGCTGGATACTCTAGGAGCACTAGAAATCTGTCTGATCTAGTCTGCTTATCTCCAAGCTTTGGGAATGCCACTGGACTTTACCCTGAGTTTGGGATACCCAGGATACCCCTGAGTTTGGAAATCCAAACTCAGATTTTCAAGCTTGCACAGCAGGCACTCTCCCAAGTGGGCTATCTCCCCAATACACTTTTGTTTTTTGAGACAGGGTCGCACTCTATCCTCTCTAAGATGACCTGGCCTCCCAAGTGCTAGGATTATAGCTGTGTGTCATCACACTAAACAAACCTACACTTCCTTTTTGAAGGGCAAGCAAGGTTTTATTGAGGAATATCTTTCCTTAATTTAAGTAGTTTTTTTTTTTTTTTTTTTTTTTTTTTGGTTTTTCGAGACAGGGTTTCTCTGTGTAGCCCTGGCTGTCCTGGAACTCACTCTGTAGACCAGGCTGGCCTCGAACTCAGAAATCCACCTGCCTCTGCCTCCCAGAGTGCTGGTGCGCCACCAATGCCAGGCTTAATTTAAGTAGTTCTTAAGTAGTCACATTAGTATCCTTCAGAGAAGTATTAAGTGAAAAGCTAGGATAAACCTTCTGGTAAATTCTAAATCACCATGCTAGTACACTAACTTGAAATGAAGGAATCACCAGTATATGCATGCTATTTAAAATCACTAAAGTGACCAGAGAACCACAGTTTTATTTGACCCAGGAAGCTGTCCTCTGTTCAGTTTAATGAATGGCAAGCAGTGAGTGGACTCCAGCCTCGAAGATCTTTAATTGAGATTTGTTCTTGAGAATTAAACAACAGAACTCACATAGTAAGTATCTTCAAAATTTATAATTGATCTAGAGACTTAGAAGCTAACCAAGACAAAGAAGGCAGGAAGAAGGAACAGACCGCAGCTGTTCTGTTATACTTTCGCAAAAGGAGAAGCAGGGATCCCAGCCAGTCACTTAATAAAGGTTGGTCTTTTTCATGATCTTAAGAAACTCTTCCTCGTTCACTTCTCCGTCGCCATCACGATCAGCTTCATCGATCATTTCCTGCAGCTCTTCGTCTGTGAGGCTTTCCCCCAGCTCGTTGGCAACACGCTTGAGGTTTTTGAATGAAATTTTCCCAGTTTCATCGTCATCAAACAACCTGAAAGCCTTCAGAATTTCCTCTTTGGTATCTTTCTCGGCCATCTTCTGAGTCATCACAGCCAAGAAGTCATTGAAGCTGATCTTTCCTGTGGCCTCTTTGTCCACTTCTGAAATCATTTTCTTCATCTCTTCCTTCCTGGGTTCAAAGCCGAGTGCTCTCATGGCCACTTTCAGCTCCTTCACATCGATGGTCCCACTCCCATCAGAATCAAAGAGGTCAAAGGCTTCCCGAACTTCTTGCTTTTGATCTTCGGTGAGTTCAGGCTTAGGACCCACCTTTCTCTTGTAGCTGGTGGAGGCCACGTTTGACTTCCTAAAGGTGGACGCCATCTTCCACCACAGTTGGGTCCTTAACGGTGCCCTGACATCGCACGTGTGTGAGCTGCTCCTGTTAGTGCGCAAGCGCAGGCGCCGATACCTGCGCCTGCACCAGACCCTATGCGTCTACTGCCTAGGCCACATAACTGCAAACCATCAATGAGACCTTATTTACATTTATAACCCAGTTTCCTCCGTTTGTTATTCCATTTCCATGAGTTAATACCTGCCAGCAAGAAACTTGTTGTAGCTATTGTTGTCTCTATAATTCTTTGGAACTTGCAGATCTTTCCAGGCGGTAGGCTTCTGCAGTGCCTGTGTATATTTATTTGAAAATCCTCTGCTCCTTTTCCATACTAATTAAAAGGACAAATGTAGGGTAATCAGGTTTGAGTTCGATCACTTGGTATTAAATTCAAATAAGTTAGACCATTAAATGTCACATCATGTGTTCTAGACATGATTAGAAAACGGGTACGATGGAAGTACTTAGATGTAAAATTTGAGGAAGTTTGTCTCCTGCCTAATCATAGTAAAATTTTTTGACAGTTTCTAAAATATGACATGTAATATCCAGTATAATTCACTTCTAGTACCTGGGTTTTTGTTGTAATTTCATTCAGTAGGCTTTTGACTTCAACAGATGAGGGTGAAGTATTCTGGTATTTTTTAAATCCTAGAAATGTGTTTATTCTCACTTTGTTGTTGTTGTTGTTGTTTTGGGTTTTGGTTTTTTGGTTTTTTCGATACAGGGTTTCTCTGTGTAGCTCTGGCTGTCCTGGAACTCACTTTGTAGACCAGGCTGGCCTCGAACTCAGAAATCCGCCTGCCTCTGCCTCCCAAGTGCTAGGATTAAAGGCGTGCGACACCACTGCCCGGCAACTCTCACTTTTTATTCACTTTAGGCTGTACAGAACCCCACATTCAGGTAGAAACAACCACTAAGCAAGAAGGTATCTTTAGGGGCACACTATATTTACAAGGGAGAACTCTTCATTTTTAGCTCCATCTGAAAATTTATAGGAGAAACATTTAAGGAAACAGTCAAGGTCACCTACAGTTAACCTTTGCTCTTAAAATCCTAAACCAAATGCATGAAAATTTTATGTCTACCATCTTTCCTTTGAAGTCTGTGATACATGACCTTAAATTGAACATGCCCATGATGGACACCTTACACCAAGCAAGCTCAGACGCACCTCCAATGTCTTCTTTCTTATATGAGTATGTGTAAGCTTTTAAAATAAAACTTCCACATTTTATTTGATGGGCTTGTTGCTTTGCAGATAACATCAATGTTTTCCTTAGGTGCTATAAATAATCTTTCTGTGCACTTTCATCTGGTCATGCTAGTATGTTTCACACTCATCTAGAGGAGAAACCCTTATATTCAGTTGCAGCTGTCCCTATCTGACTGCAGGCAAGAAAGGTGGTGATGCAGCATATGTGTAGACCTAAAATTGTCTTTTGAAGTTAAAGGGGTCTTTCTGGGAACCAAAGAAATAAGAGAAAAGTGGGAGCTTTTTAGGAGAGAGAGAGAGAGAGAGAGAGAGAGAGAGAGAGAGAGAAGGAAGGAAGAAAAGTTACCTAGAAAATCAGATAGCTGACTTTTAATTTTTAATATTCTTTAACCCACCCCCCCCTAAAATTTATATTTACCAGTATTTGATCTGTACAACAGATGACATGGAAGATTTTTTTGTTCCAAAGTTTCCATATCGCAGGTGTCCAGAACAGTGCTTGACACATTGAAGGGATATTTCTATCCATTGACTTAATGCATAATTAATATTGATCCTAAAACAGCTTCTAAGTCATCAAATTAAAGGAGGTAATCCAAAAGACCCATTAATGCTAGGACGATTTTACAAAACTGTGTTTTGTTTTGTTTTGAAATTGTGATTCAATGATGATTATATGGTGTGTTTAGAAATTTTGTTTAGTTATTTGGTTTTCCTGGAGTCAAATGCAGGATTGCATCCATGCTGTGAAAGTACTCTCCACTGAACCTCAGCCCAGCCTATCACAGCATGTTCAGCTGGCCAAAACTTACTACCTTCCCTGGTTACAGTAGACACAGGTCGTAGGTACAGGGTTTTGAAAGCCAAAAAAAAAAAAAAAAAAAAAAAAAACCCAAAAAAAAACCCAAAAAACTTATTTGGACCCTTCACTCTCCTGCATTTCCTGCACTTTTTGCATCTTCTTTCAACTCTATATTTTCTTATCTCTGTGGATTTGATGAAGTCAACTTATCTCCTTCATGACATCCATTTCTCTCATTTGAAATACCATACTACAATTCCCTAATGTATTTTTAATTTAAAAATCCATAAAAAAACCCTCCAGGAACACTTTCCTAATGGGATTATACAGGACTGGGCACTAGCAGATCATACTTCAGGTCCTTCCAGACTTGCATTTCCTTTGGCAGCCACTCCTTTGCCTAAATTTAAGGCAAGCTATGATGTGTTGAGGAAAACTAAAGCGCAAAAGCTGCCATATAAAGAGCAATATTTGAGGCCAAGTTGAATTCAAAGCAAACTGGTTGTCATAGTTTCCAGATGTGTGCAATCAGCAATCACAACAAAGGGCAACCAAAAGTTCTCTTCATAGGAAACAATTCCCTCAAAATCAGTTCTTGATGAACATTCTGTGTTCATAGTCTTAGCCAAAAGGCCGAGAAGCGATCTCTGTTCATAGTCTTAACCCTGACTTGAAAAGGAGACATTAAGGAGACATTATGTCTCCTTTTGCCTCATTTGAACCTTGCATTCATTTCCTATCTCATAGATGGGAAAAACAAAGCAAGAAATAGAAGAGGCGTATAATACATGTTTAATAGTATATGGTCAATAAATATATTTTGAGAGCATACCTTGGCCTTGTCTGAACCCAGCACTTAAACATTGTTCACTAGATCATGCTGCATTAGAATTGAGATTATTAGTAAAACATAGCGTGTCTAGAGAGATAGGCTCCTGGTCATCCATACACCCAAGAGTAAGTAAGTAAGCAATTTTTGTAGAAAGATTCAACAGGGATTTATATCATTTGTCTGAGTCCAGGGTACTTTGCTAGCTGCTAAGT